>WEIV01031085.1:142660-228292 GCA_013390005.1 Calyptomena viridis
TTATCCCTCTGAATATATTTGTTCCAAACCAGGACAGTAATCAACAGCTTTTTTCTGTATTCTGCATTATCATATTCTGTGCTGTATTCTTAGGCTTAGTGTCTCAATATACAGATCTCAAGAAGCACTTATAGAGGAGGTACACATGGACTCCCTCATGATCAAAGCACTCCTTGTTGGAAACAAGTATCTCTTCAGTAGAGAAAGTCTACCCATAATATAGGGCTTGTTCCAAATGATGCAGTGTTCTGCCAGATGAGCAAACTTAAGCAATATAGAAAAGCTCTGTTGTGTCCTGTCAGTTTTAGATTACCCTTGAGCTTCTCTTCTCCAGCGTAAACACTCCCAGCTTTCTCAGCCACTTCTATGACAAATGAGTCAGTTCCTTACACACCTTAGCGAATTTGCTCCCATATGTCTATCTTGTATATGTCTCTCTTGTACTGGGGAGTCCAGATGTGGACATATCTAGATGTGTCTCACCAGTGCTGAGCAGATGGGATAAACCCACTTCTTCAATCTGCTGGCAACATTCTTTCTAATGCTTTTTTTTCCTTTCTTATTTTTTTTGGTCACAAGGATGCGTTGCTGGGTCATGATCAACTTGATGTTCACCCAGACTTCCAGGGCCTTTTCTGCAAATCTGCTTTCCTGTGGGTTGGCCTCCAATATGTTCTGGTGCATGGAGGTTATTCTTCTCTGGGTGCAGGACTCTACACCTTCTTGAACTCTATGAGATGCCTGTTGGCTCGATTCTCCTGCTTGTCCACACCCCATGAATATCAGCACAATGCTCTGGTTTATCAACCACTTCTCCCAGTTTTTCATCTTCTGAAAAATTTCTGTGGGTGCACTCTGCATCATCACCCAGGTCATTAATGAAAATATTTAACAATGTAGGACCCGGATCCATCCTAAAGTACATCACTAGTGACTGGCCTCCAGTTGGACTTTATGCTGCTAACCTTTGAGCTCAACATTTCAGCCAGTTTTCAGTCACCACCATCTATCTAGCTCATACTTAATCCATTCGTCTATAGGGATATTGTTACAGGAGACACTGTTGACAACAACTGTTGCTCTCCTCTATTTCACCAAGCCAGTCATTCCATCATAAAAAGCTATGGGTTCAGTTAGGCAGGATTTACCCTTTGTAAATCTATGTTGATGACTCCAAACCACCTTCTAGTCCTTTGTGTGTTTGTACACGGTTTCAAGTGAATGAGGTGTGGATGACTGATCTGTGACTTCCCAAATCCTTCTTCTTGCATTTCTTCAAGATAGGAGTGCTATTTGGTATCTTTAATTCTGCAGGAACCTTCCCTGAGTGCCATGGCCTTCCAAAGGAAATCCAGAATGGCCTTGAAAAGACATCAGCCATATGTCTCACCAGTCACAGATACATCCATCAAGTCTCATGGATCTATATATATTCAGTTTTTTAAAGTGTTCCTTAACTTGATCGTCCTTCACTGAGGCCAAGTGTTCCTTGCTTCAGACTTTCCCACTGGTCTTGGGNAATTGTGTGCAGAAATATAAACTATGGTTCTTAATCTAGTTTGTGAAACTAGAAAATAGATTAAGAAAGATTAGAAAAATAGATTAAGAATCCTCAGTATTTTATACCTTCCTGAGGAATAATATAGTTGGATATGACTGTTCAAGTTTGCTTTTGGCATTCTTCTAAAATGAGGAGACCAAAACCACAAACAGTAATTGTCTTGGGGTGACTTTATATCCCATATTTGTCTTCCCTATGCCAGAAAAAAAAATGAATCTTGTGCTTTTAAAACTGAGCCCCAACAGCGGAGAAAAAAAAAACTAGCTAGAGAAATCTTTTCAAAANACTTTCCTTTGAGGAAATATTTTTTTCCTTGAACCTGGTGGGAGAGGGTAATTGCGGCCTGTTTTTATCAGAGAATACTTATCCCTCTGAATATATTTGTTCCAAACCAGGACAGTAATCAACAGCTTTTTTCTATATTCTGCATTATCATATTCTGTGCTGTATTCTTAGGCTTAGTGTCTCAATATACAGATCTCAAGAAGCACTTATAGAGGAGGTACACATGGACTCCCTCATGATCAAAGCACTCCTTGTTGGAAACAAGTATCTCTTCAGTAGAGAAAGTCTACCCATAATATAGGGCTTGTTCCAAATGATGCAGTGTTCTGCCAGATGAGCAAACTTAAGCAATATAGAAAAGCTCTGTTGTGTCCTGTCAGTTTTAGATTACCCTTGAGCTTCTCTTCTCCGACGTAAACACTCCCAGCTTTCTCAGCCACTTCTATGACAAATGAGTCAGTTCCTTACACACCTTAGCGAATTTGTTCCCATATGTCTATTTTGTATATGTCTCTCTTGTACTGGGGAGTCCAGATGTGGACATATCTAGATGTGTCTCACCAGTGCTGAGCAGATGGGATAAACCCACTTCTTCAATCTGCTGGCAACATTCTTTCTAATGNGAACATGGGATTCCTAAAGAGTGGTATTATCCATAAAGACTAAGGTGAAGAAGCCTTTGAGCACTCTAGCATTCTCTATGTTCAGTGTCACCAGGTCCCCTACACCATTCAGCACTGAGTCTACCTTTCCCTTAGTCTTCCTTTGCTGTTGATATGCCTTCAGAAGCCCTTCTTGCTGCTCATTACATCCCTCACCAGATCCAAAGGTCCATGGGCTTTAGCTTTCCCAGTCCATTTAATGAAACATTTGCCACCACAGTAGAAGGAATTTCCTTCATCCTTTCACCGAGAGTAGTCAGATTTATGGGTTTAAAAATGCTAATAAGGTTATGCCTGTTGTACTGTGTATCATGCGAAAAATTCTACAACCCTTCTAATGACAGCACTATCATTAACTGTATTTTCCCATTATAATTTAATTTACTAGCAAGTCTCTCAGAAATCTAATTTTCCATACCTCACATCTGAACTCAGTGCCCTTTTGAATGCTGCAAGTGTGATCTCTTGCTGCTGAGCTCTCTTTGAAGAGCTTGCTTAGACTGGGAAAAAATTATTCATCTGAGCCCATATGATTTCAGACTGGCCATTGAAGTCTAAGCCCATTTGAGGAGGTGACTGAAAAATTTTGAAACCCAAGGGAATGAGTCAGAGTTTTGCTACTGACCTGATTCTATAATGAGACAAATAACTTCACTGCCTTGCTTGCACAGCCTTTCCAAATAAACTATGAATTAAACCTGAATCCTTCTATATTACAGAGGATTTTAGCCTTGACTTCAGCAGCAGAAGAGCAGAGTCTCCCATGCAACTACTTTACCCATTTTAAACTTAAAAAATATGTCCAAATCTCATTTGAAACATGCCCAAAAAGCTACTGGAGTTTCCCACATGAAAATTCTGATGTCCTTCTTCCAGTATGAGATGGCTCAGAAACGAAGCAAACAGGACTCTTCTTATAATTAGAATTACAAATTTGGGATGAAGATAGGGATAAAATACTTTTGTGTCACAATGTCTTGGGGTGACTTTATGATTATCCCATATTCGTCTCCTCTATGTCAGGAGAAAAAAATTGAATCTTGTGCTTTTAAAAAACTGAGCCCCAAGAGCGAAGAGAAAAAAAGACTAGCTAGAGAAATCTCTTCAAAACAATTCTACTGTCTCAAGGTCAATTTTGCTATGTTGCTGTGCAGTTTTTGGGTTTTTTTTCCTTTCTTCGGTGGCCTGGGCTGAAAGGGGGGAGGAAGACACTGGCCTTCTAGTTTTCCAGGGAGAGGGCTGCCTGTTTTCTTCAAAAGGAAGAGACTTGGACTTCTGCATTTTCCTGGACTTTTTGATTTCTTCTTCTTCTCTCCTGGACTTGTTGGGACATTGGAGTGTCGAAACCTCATTGGGAGGCCTTTTCCACCGGTCTGGCCTGGGGGGGGCCCCCCACAATCGGCCTGGGACTCTGGAGGGGACTCTAGATCTTCCAGTCTTCCAGTGAGAGACTTCATAGTTTATTGTTATATATATATATATTATTTGGTGTTTGGTGTTATTGTTTTTTTTTTTTCTTGTATGTTGGTTAAATAAATGGGGGGAGGGGGTTTCCCTTTCACTTTCCTTCGAGGAAATATTTCTTTTCTCGAACCTGGTGGGAGAGGGTGATTGCGGTCTGTTTTTATCAGAGAATATTTATCCTTCTGAATATATTTGTTCCAAACCAGGACACACAATGAATCAGTGCCAGCCCATGGGCACTTCAGGTCCTAAGCCTGCACAAGAGTCAATGAGAACTGTGGACAGACAGATGGTCCAGTGTAGAATTTGGTTCATGTTAGACTACATGTAATGCTCCAAGGGAAACTTTGGTCAGGTTGTCTGCACAAAGTACGGAAAGAATTAGGGAGAGGGACCCTTAATATCAGTTATTGAGTGTTTCTGTCCTCAGCTCCTTGGAGAGCTAAGGGAACAGTGAAGTCTAGAAGGATTCACAGGCTGGAGGTGACAATGAAATTTTTTGGATCCTACTACCTTGGGATGGGAATAAATCTGGGACCGAATCTGTAGGTAAAACTACATAAATAAATAGTATGGTTTGGGGTTCTGGTTTTGCTTCTCAGGTCAGTCATGTGGAATGACTCACATCCATACAGAAAAATGCTTTCTCACTAAAACTGGGAAGTATAGGCCAACATTTCACTAGGGAGAATGCAGAGAACTAAACAGCATGGGTTGAAGTCAAGCTTCTGGGGTCTTTTATTAATATAGTTTAAAATTGGGGATGGTTGTGGTTTAACCCTGGTCGTCAGCTAAGCACCATACAGTCACTTACTTACTGCCCCCAGAGTGGGATCAGGGCGAGAAGGATAAAAGTGAGAAAAGTAATTGAGATATAGACAGTTTAATAATTAAAATGAAATGGAGGGAAAAACAAACAGAAAGGAAAAAAAAACCCAAACATCAAACCCATGAAAAACAAGTGATACAAACGAAAGTAATTTCGCACTACCAACAGAGAGATGCCCAGCCAGTCCTTTAGCAACAAGAGCCCTCAGAAATTACCACTATGCCATTCTTACTACTAAGCATGACACCATAGTTTCTGGGATGTCTCTTTGGTCATCCAGGGTCAGTTACCCCAGCTATGTCCTCTCCCAACTTCTTATGGACTCCCAGCCTACTCTCTGGCAGGGCAACGTGAGAAACAAGAAATATCTTGATGCTGTGCAAGCACTGTTCAGCAGTAACTAATGCATATCTGTATTGCCAGCACTGTTTTCATCAAAAATCCAAAACATAGTCCCACACAAGCTATTATGAAGAAAATGAACACTATTCCAATCAAGACCAGTCTGAGGATACTAGTGTGTCTGTCACTAGCATGGTTCCTACGAGAGAACCAAGGTACTCTGGACAAGTCAAGAGAGAAGAGTATCTATGTTTATCATCTTTAAATTATATTTTTTAATCTAACTTTTAACTAAAAAAAGACTTGTTTTTGCCAGTGAAAAGTTTTCCTTTGTCTCCAATGTAGAAAAGTTTTTCCNTGCTGGGTCATGATCAACTTGATGTTCACCCAGACTTCCAGGGCCTTTTCTGCAAATCTGCTTTCCTGTGGGTTGGCCTCCAATATGTTCTGGTGCATGGAGGTTATTCTTCTCTGGGTGCAGGACTCTACACCTTCTTGAACTCTATGAGATGCCTGTTGGCTCGATTCTCCTGCTTATCCACACCCCATGAATATCAGCACAATGCTCTGGTTTATCAACCACTTCTCCCAGTTTTTCATCTTCTGAAAAATTTCTGTGGGTGCACCCTGCATCATCACCCAGGTCATTAATGAAAATATTTAACAATGTAGGACCCGGATCCATCCTAAAGTACATCACTAGTGACTGGCCTCCAGTTGGACTTTATGCTGCTAACCTTTGAGCTCAACATTTCAGCCAGTTTTCAGTCACCACCATCTATCTAGCTCATACTTAATCCATTCGTCTATAGGGATATTGTTACAGGAGACACTGTTGACAACAACTGTTGCTCTCCTCTCTTTCACCAAGCCAGTCATTCCATCATAATGTGCGAGAGGGTGATTGCGGTCTGTTTTTATCAGAGAATATTTATCCTTCTGAATATATTTGTTCCAAACCAGGACACACAATGAATCAGTGCCAGCCCATGGGCACTTCAGGTCCTAAGCCTGCACAAGAGTCAATGAGAACTGTGGACAGACAGATGGTCCAGTGTAGAATTTGGTTCATGTTAGACTACATGTAATGCTCCAAGGGAAACTTTGGTCAGGTTGTCTGCACAAAGTACGGAAAGAATTAGGGAGAGGGACCCTTAATATCAGTTATTGAGTGTTTCTGTCCTCAGCTCCTTGGAGAGCTAAGGGAACAGTGAAGTCTAGAAGGATTCACAGGCTGGAGGTGACAATGAAATTTTTTGGATCCTACTACCTCGGGATGGGAATAAATCTGGGACCAAATCTGTAGGTAAAACTACATAAATAAATAGTATGGTTTGGGGTTCTGGTTTTGCTTCTCAGGTCAGTCATGTGGAATGACTCACATCCATACAGAAAAATGCTTTCTCACTAAAACTGGGAAGTATAGGCCAACATTTCACTAGGGAGAATGCAGAGAACTAAACAGCATGGGTTGAAGTCAAGCTTCTGGGGTCTTTTATTAATATAGTTTAAAATTGGGGATGGTTGTGGTTTAACCCTGGTCGTCAGCTAAGCACCATACAGTCACTTACTTACTGCCCCCAGAGTGGGATCAGGGCGAGAAGGATAAAAGTGAGAAAAGTAATTGAGATATAGACAGTTTAATAATTAAAATGAAATGGAGGGAAAAACAAACAGAAAGGAAAAAAAAACCCAAACATCAAACCCATGAAAAACAAGTGATACAAACGAAAGTAATTTCGCACTACCAACAGAGAGATGCCCAGCCAGTCCTTTAGCAACAACAGCCCCCAGAAAATACCACTATGCCATTCTTATTACTAAGCATGACACCATAGTTTCTGGGATGTCTCTTTGGTCATCCAGGGTCAGTTGCCCCAGCTATGTCCTCTCCCAACTTCTTATGGACTCCCAGCCTACTCTCTGGCAGGGCAACGTGAGAAACAAGAAATATCTTGATGCTGTGCAAGCACTGTTCAGCAGTAACTAATGCATATCTGTATTGCCAGCACTGTTTTCATCAAAAATCCAAAACATAGTCCCACACAAGCTATTATGAAGAAAATGAACACTATTCCAATCAAGACCAGTCTGAGGATACTAGTGTGTCTGTCACTAGCATGGTTCCTACGAGAGAACCAAGGTACTCTGGACAAGTCAAGAGAGAAGAGTATCTATGTTTATCATCTTTAAATTATATTTTTTAATCTAACTTTTAACTAAAAAAAGACTTGTTTTTGCCAGTGAAAAGTTTTCCTTTGTCTCCAATGTAGAAAAGTTTTTCCTGGCAATAAATTGGTTGCAGGACTTTTCAGGTTTTTGGCTTTGAAATAAGCCCTGAACCTGTGGTTTTCAGGACATTCTCCCTGTCCATGTCTTGGAGAAGTGCCTGAGTACAATAACTGAGTGCAGGGGATCTTTGTGCCTTCCCCACTAGCTGAAGAGCTTTCTCTCAGTAAATACACAGTGACAGCACAGCTCCAGTTCTCCCATTTTTACAGAGGCTTTTTGCCAACACATATTCATACCTGCACTCCACACACACAATTCCCTTTGGTCAGTCATAGTCTCTCAATCCACCCCTGAGTCACTGCACAGGTCTCAAAGGAGACACATGCTCTTGCATTTCCAAAGGAATTTTGGCAACTTATTCCCAGTTAAGCCAATACTTTAAAGAGCAGAAAGATGGGATGTAATTTATGAGATTTCCTCTGGCTTTACCTCACTCCCTAAATCTCCTCCACACTATCCGTGGAGGAGGCTCAGACTCTCAGGACCAAATAGATGCCACTTTCCCACTGTTTTCTTTCAAAGTCAAGCTGTGGAAAACAGTGCCTCAGCGTAGGATAAACAGCAAAGCTGTCCTGTTTGAAGAATTTATTTTTAAAAACCACTGTTGCCAATCAAAAACCAAAATGAGTATTAAGGAAGTACGAAGGGGAAAATACAACAACACAGCTGAAAGGATAGGTTTTCATGTTCATAGAAAGTTTAAAGCTAACAGCTAGGAAAATCAAATTAGTATAGGCATCTGGAGGGAGGGGAAATTATATTTCTATTGTGCAATGTTAATGCTTTAAAATGTTTAAAACAACAGGTCTGAGGACATGAGATTTCATTTAATTAACATGCTAGAAAACCTTATTATCAAGTTGAATGTGAATTCTACATGATATTTTACTTGCTCCATTGCCTGAGGCTGACTACAGGAGGCCTTATTCCTATTTTCCTGTAAAAACTACTTCCACATTCCACATCCCAATTACTCTGAACGGCATACCCGAGCTCCCAATAAAATCATGCTTGGAGTCTTTGCTGACTTCTAAGTGCTATTCTGCATGTGTTTCTGATCACAAAATCAGATTTCCAAATGTCAAAATTATACTTCAAGTGGAGACTGAATAATAGTTTAAGCCTTTCTATTTGTGTAGAAAGCAAAAAATGAAAATGCGAAACACCTGAAAACTCTTTAAATTGCTTGCTTTATTTCTACTTGAAGCAGTGTCCTGAAACCTATTGTATTGCAGTTCATCTACACTTTATGTTGTGAACACCAAGGAAGAAAGGACTGCTCAGAATTGCCTAGCACAACAGCTCCATCACACTGGCAAGGACAACACACTACTGCCTTCATCCAAAGAAGTCATTAAACCAAGAATAATTCAGAATGGCAGATTTTGGTTTCACTGGTCAGGCATTTGTGAGGTGGATCTAGGTAACCCATTCCTCTCTGGTTAGCACCTATGGCCTTTGTTTTGGCTGTGGAGGGCAAACCGTCTGGGCTTTGGCAAGAGGGAAAAAGAGCAGATAAGCTGTAAGATTTTAGTCAGGTCTTCTCTTATGGGAAATGCAGATAGTAGTGAGGGGACAGGATGGGTCATGATGTTTCATTTCACACTTTTGCTGGTAGTGACTGATGGTGGCCCCAGCTAGTGTGGCTGTGCCAGGGCTGCAAGCATGGTTCCCTGCCTGCATGCGGGGACATGGTGCTTTGGTATCTTCTGAACTTGCATGTAATCAGCCATGGGAAAGGCTGGAGAAGCAGCAGCACTATGGGCTGACCTGGAGATTGGCCACAGATGCTGGTGTGGGCAGGGGAGGACCCACAGTCCCTTCCCTCTGCACAGCCACCTACTGCTCCCTGCACGATCTGTATTGTCAGACCCAATGTTGTCTATCAAATGGATATTAACAAGATTTTCAGAAGCATCATTTAGTTTTGGTACACGAGGGGCTCACTCACCAATTCAATGTCTTCTGTGTTTTCTGTTTAAATACTGTCCTCTCCACCCCATCTCATCAACATGGAAAATAACAAGGGATTTACTGCACGATATTCCCCTCTCAAGCTCCATTGCTTTTCTTCAGTCAGATGCTCATTGTAAATTCTTGTAATGTGAAACAGCTCATTGGAGCAGGGCTCCACGTTTTCTCCTGTTTCTAGTAACTTGTGAGAAGTTGTCACTTCGTATACAGGAGAACTCCAGGGAAAGATGACAGACTCCACAGGCTGCACACTGCAGAGCCAGAGGAAATTGATACTAAACACAATGTCATTTAGATTTAAAATAATAGCTCTTAAGTGTTCGCTGTTGTTTGTAATAAATATAATATATATAAACTTTAGCTTGTGGCTGAAATCTAAACTATCTGTTTTAAATGAATGATAACATAAAACATGTCATAATTCCTAGTCCATTACTATTGATGAGGCACAACTTAACATTCCACAATGTGGTTTGACTGAACTATGCATAGTCATAGAAAGGTGAAAGCATCCGAATGGCAAAAATGCAACTTCTCTAGCCCTTGGTCTGCTGCAGTTTAATAACAGCAGTTTCTGCTAGTCATCACTTGCTTTAATATTCTCCTTGGGACTGATTATGTCTGAATATGAAGATGCTCTTTTTTTGTTATAACACAAGGTGGATAACCTTGATTAGGCTTTGTGAGGGTCTTGTCTATGACCAGAATGATTAAAAGCCTCAATCCACCTCCGTCCTTTACTTCACTTTCCAATGGACAAACTAAGCCTTCTTTATCCAGCCCTGAACTGCAGGGCTGCACAGTCTGGCAGGAATGTTTGCTTAAGGCGCACTGTCCTCACTGGTGAAACAGTGAGTTTGCCTAAATATGAAGCAAAGGTGGTCTGTTCAAATGGCTCTGAGAAAAAGCATCAAAAGAAAATTAATGTCATATCTAGAAGCAACTGACAGGCAGGGTCATCACATACAAACTTTTGCCAAGCAAAAACTATTTAAGTGGTAAATGCTTGATTTGTGAAGAGATTTGTATCACATAGTAATATCAGAATTCACTTACAGCATGACCATGCTCTAGACAGTGACCTTCAATGTAATTTAATTTAGAAAAAAATGGAGAAAAATAGAAGAAAAAGGGTGACAAGGAGAGGAGGATAAGTGGGTAAAGAGACAGAGGAAGTCTACCCTTGTGGCACATTTGAAAGCCTTCAATGCATGTGATTTTTGCTTCTGTGACAGCCAATCTTATGTCAAGATGGGGATTTTTGATCTCCTTGTAATAAGCGTATCGACTTACCATTTATTTTGTGTTACAACCTGACCTGGTTTGCCATTCTTCATCATGCTGTCTGCAGCAGCACCACAGTGATTTGGAACATTTTCAAATAGAGTAGAGGGAAGTAAATCTAGAGTTTGGTGCACAGGAGGACATGAAGGCAAAGGTCAGATGAGGGAAACAACAAAGAAGCTTTTCTTCTTAAAACTGACTTATTTTGATTAAATTTGGTAGTTATTTTTCCGGCAAATGACATAGACAAACAAGTCAACCTTTAAAAGACATATGATACACAAATTATAAGAGCATATGTCTATATGTATATGCATACATATAAAACCACACACATACATGTGTGACTATAGACATGTGCTTCCAAGTTTAAAGCGATCATCATCCTTTTCTTTACACAATGTGTAGTAAAGCAAGGCACTTGTTTCCCGGGATGCTACAATGACCAGTGTACCAATGGGTTAAAAACTGCTAGAAGAGGCAGAAAAGTCAATCAAGGATTTCTGACCACAAAGGTACAATTTATAGTTTAGGTGCTCTCTTAGCCATAGTCTGAGAGCAACTGAAAGATTTAAACAGGTAAATTACAATTGCACACTTTCTTGTTGTTATAGCCTTCCTCCTACAGTTGCACACTCTGGGATGGAGACTAGTTGTGTTTTTCTGCTGGGGAAGCAGGGATGTGTTCATGGCTTTATTTCACTAGGCTTACCTGACAGCAGGATGCAATGAAGTTCCAGATGCTGCAGCAGTCAGGAACCAATGTGAGGCAGTGTAAAGAAATGTGATACAGATGTGCTGTCTTTCAAAATACATATCTGATGCCAAGGCTGAAATTACAGGACTTAGCTGAGTGGCTCTCTGGGACAGAATAGATTATACGTGGCATTTTCCTCCCAGCAGACAGCTCGTGCCACCAATGTTAACCTATCCCTGAATGGAGCAGCTGACTGAGGGAAGGACTTTGCAGATTAAAAATGCAGTTAATGATCAGCTGGACTCTGCAGTCTTAACTGCTTGCTCCCAAAAAACTCAGTCTATCTGTGCTCGAAGCTTCACTCCATAAAGGACTTCAAGACATGATTCAGCTGAAACAGTCACTTCAGGTTATTTTCATCCTGTTCAAAATGTGTGGGGAAAGCAAGGACTTGCCAACTCAAACAAGACAAAAACGTACAAAGAAAACTGTATTTTCATGTTATTCAAATGCAAATGAGAGAATAAAAAAGAAAACTAAAGAAAAATCTTGGTAGTTTCCCTACAAGAGCTAGACCTTCTCACAGATACTGGGGCTCTGTGGGTTTGAATGAGAGATCAACATAAAATTAATATGAAATAGCAACTTACACTACAACTGGATCAGATTAAGCAGAGATTCCCTGAAATCCTATATATGTAAAATATTTTGGATATTTAGCTAGATATCCATTCCCTAGAACCTCTATTTAGCAGGTTTATGAGATATTGGGAATGTCTAAGGGAAAATATCAGCCCTTTGTGGGAAAAGACCAGCAGCTTTTAATTTCACTCACCGTCTGCAGCACATTCCATTCTGTCTTGTGAAACTGAAAACAAATTTGGCAGCAGGCAGTCATCTGATTTTCATGTAATTCAATAATTTATCATGAAAAATATTCATTTATAAACAATTACTTGTTTTGGAATGACAGCAGCTGTCATTTTGGAGTCTGTAGTTCTCCCCACTGGGATATTTTTCTGAGTTTATCCATCATTAAATCATGCAGTGTTCAATGTGTTTGGAATCTGGGCTGAATGCAGTTTACAACGTGTTTATGTTTTGTTATGTGCATAATTTCGTTTTTGCTTTACAGACATGAAATCCAATATTGCCAGATGTAGAAATCTCTCTTTCCTGAGCAGCTCCTCCTGATACGACCCTTTGGCTTTTGGGAGGAATTCTCCCATACAAAATCAATATACAAAATATCACCATTTCTATTTTGCAGTTACGAATCTGTAACTACACAAGTCACACACACAATAAAGTTCCAGCTAGAATCCCCTCAGGCTTGACCAAAAGACTCATGTAAGCATTGCCTTTTGAATTTAGCTAAACCATGCAAGTATTTTCTTTCATTACTGTCATTTTACCACAGAGTGGAGGCCATAAAATAGCAACCTAGAAGAAAAGACTTACATGAGCTATCAGCCTCAGGCAGGACTCAGATGTTACCAACATAACTAGGCACGTTTGTGTGCATAGGAACCACAGATTCAGATATTGAGAGAAGATCAACAGCATTGTCTTTATGCTGATATTTTTTCAGAAATAGCAACTCTTTAATCTCATAGATATGCTGAGAGAAGGTAGTAAGAATCAATGAATTTCTTAATAATAAGTACATTGGTTGGCAAACGATTAAACAGAAATTAGAGTTAAGCTATTACGGAGCTTTACAAAATCTAAAGCCACACAGAAGGAGGCCTATTGAAGAGGTATTTTTCCTGTCTCCTTGGTTATTTTACTTTAGAAAGGACTGTGAAATACCTGCTGAGTCACGTCCAGCAAATCTGAGGACACCTTGGAATGCACAATTCTACCAAAAGAGTGCATTGCTTTTTTGAGCTTAAAAACCAATATCATATAATTCATTCATTAGAAACTGGGATAAAACACTTTAGAAAACATTAGAAATATGAGTGGTTTGATTAACAACCTTTTCTATTCTCAGTTGTTTGCATTTGTTTCTTGTGGATTCACATATACTCAACCCTCTCAATGCTATGTATTTCTTTGGACACACTGTCAAAATGAAGATTAGAAGTAAAAGATTACAAAAAAAAAGGCAAAGATTAGATGATATTTCCTTTGAAAAGATCTTGGAAAACTTCCTATACAAGCTGCTGTTATGGAAATTTATCAATTTTACTATTAAAACACATATACTTCTATGGAAGTGCATATGAAGTAATTAAAAAAAAGAGTTGGGTTTTTAACATGTTGAGGAGATGGAGAACAAAAAAAAGTTCATGCTATTGAGGCTTATTCCATTTCTGTTCAGCAGAACATTTAAAGATGTGCTTAACTTCAAGCAGGTACTTAAATCACACTGTATGAATTGGCTCAGAGCCAGACATGCATTCAAGCATCCATCTGAACAGAGCAAACAAGCATATATTTAACTACTTTTCCAAACTGGCCTGATACAATTTGTCACGTTCACCAATGCCCTTGAAAAAAGAGAAATTTGAAAGGGTAAATTTGTCAGCTGACAGTTGTTTTATGTAGGTTGGCTGATATTTTGGGAGAACCTGCAACACTCAGCAATTGGTCAATTCAATGGGAGATGAAACTCAAGGCAGATAGAGGCAGAACAACACATGCTGGAGGCAAATACCTTAAACTTTTCGCGCCCACAACAAGCTCCTAAATCAAGTGAAAACACTCAAAAAAACCCCCTTAATAAAATCCTAGCATGATTGTGGACAGCTCAACAAACACCCCTGTTTAGCAGGCAGCATAGTTGGGGAGTCCAAACAAAACATTGGGATGTAGAAGAAAGGTAATGGAAAACAATAATGAAGTATTAAAACATAACTGAACCAAGAGTGCAGGATTTCATATTCACTTCTGGTCACCTCTTCTTCTGCCAGATGGCTAATGTAGCTGAAAGGAATAATGGAAACAGAAGGAATAGAGAGATTTTAAAGATTTGTGGCTATTTGGTTATTAAAAAAAAAAAAAAAAAACAAAAAAAACCCCACAGACAGAGACTAAAATGGGACCTACTAGAGAGGTAAATGATGATGGGAAAAAAAGAAAGGTCATGTACCCTATTTACCTCTTTTGTCAGTGAGCAAAACAGAAAAGGATTCTCAACGAAACTTGCCAAAATTTAAACTGATAGTTGTGTACTACCACATTATATTGAAAGTGAAGCCAACTAAATCTTTGCTTTTTAATCATATGTTTCTTTAACCTTTGGATCTCACTGCCCCAAAATGTGTGGAATTTGAAAAAAAAAGATTACACAGCAATATGAATACTTGGCATAACCCCAGCTGCTTGATACAGGATTTACTTCTGTGCTAGAAACATAGGCCTTCACATTTCTGTGCATAATCTGGTTGTTGAGAAGGGGAAAAGATTCTTTTCCTTGGAACAGAGTTGTTGCGTTTTTTTCCCGTACACACTGGTTGCAGTTCTATGCATCTATCTTTGAGAATCTACTAACCAGAGCCTGCACAACAACCTGTATAACAAACCATTGGATTGTTCAAATCCAGCAATTGCTGTGTGCCTTCCTTCCTCTATGGAGAAGACTTCTGAGCAAAAAAAACTAGCTGGGAATAATAATTGTGTTGGACAACATACTCTGAAGGCAGACATTTGTTGACCTGTTTTTTACCTGTTGCCTTCATGCATCAGGAATCAGTCGTGAGCTGTGAAAAATTATCTAAACCCCTAAATCATTGGAGCATGGAGACTGACCTTTCTCCACGTTGCCCCTCTTGTGGTGACATGACTGACAGCCCAGCTGAAGTGGAAACATTCAAGGTGAGGTTAGATGTGGCTCTGAGCATTCTAATCTGATTGAGGATGTCACTGCTCACTGCAGGGGTGTTGGATGATCTTAAAGGTCTCTTCCAACCCAAACTATTCCATGATTGTATGATTCTCTTCTTCTCTTCACCTCTCTTATGCCCTATCAAAAAAGATGTCTCTGTCCTCAGACCTGCACCAAGCACAGGTAAAATTAGAACTCTGCAAAATAGCTGGTATTTGGGTCCAGTTTCTCTGCTGTTCAGGATTTATTGAAGTGATGACAGTGAAGAAGGGCTCCCAGTAATACCTGAGCTGTGCAGAGTACCTTCTATCTCTAATGTGTTTTCCAAACTCTATGCCACTGATCTGCAGAACAGGTCTGAGGGCTATGCTTGTGTTGCTGCTGCATGGATGGATAAACAGCAAGGTTAAGTGACATGCCTGAGGTCTTGGTGGGGGACACTTTCAGAGGCAGGGTAGTGCAGTGGAACCCTCACACCAACAGCCAGGAGAAAACACCAGCACTACAGACTGGCCAATTTTTTCTTAGGATTTGTAGGATATTCATAACCATGTTTTGACATTCAGTGTGCCTACAAGTGTCAGCTTAGAAATTTATGAATGAAAATAAAAGAAAAACAAGTTCCTGGAGGAATCTGGTACATTTGGACTCTGATAAGTGGCTGCTGGTGTTGCTAAGAATTACTGGTTTTAACAAAGGATTTTTGGCAAACCTCTCTCCCCATCACATTCAGCAATACAACCGCAGAGCAGAGCTGCAGAGTCTGATTAATGCTGATCTGATAACCATTCTTATATGTAATCATTCTGTGTTTTTCAGAAGATGTTTTGAACAACTTGGTCAACTTAATTCAAGTGTCTATGAGAAAAACCTATGAGAAGTAATAATTTCGGGGTAATGAAGAATTATAAACCAGCCAATGCTGGCTTTATACAAAATACAGCCTTTTTTTTATGGTGCTGAGTCAAATGAAATTAGTGGAGCTTTTCAGCCAGTGGTACACAACTTGCAACATCTATAGAGCAAGATGCTGCTGGTTGTATTTGTGAGGGATGAATACGTGCATCACAACCTCTTCAGTATACTATGGAAAAGCAAGCTGATTTCTTACTCTGTTGCAGTATTACAGCCTACTTCACATTCCAACTTTTATATCCACCCCATTATAGCTGTGATTTTGGTCATTATTTGCTTTCTCCTCAGAGTGTTGGGAAGAAGAGAGCACAAGGCTCTACTCACTCAGCTACCGAAAGCAGGGATGTCTTTCTGGCCCATGTCTTTTAGATGGAACAAGTCTGGAGGAAGTTTTCTGACGTTTGTTCCTTTCACATGTTTTCTCACTGGAGTTTATGTTGTCTGGTGCTGTAGAAACCACATTGTGGAGACCAAAGTGCAGAAAGACCTGACAAATGCGTATGGGAGAAACCGCATCTTTCAGACTAGAAGGAGCTTGAAATACCTATTAGCTCAGCAAAACATCTTACTCTTTACTGGCCTGGTTTGCTATGTCTGACTTATACTTCTGTATTTAGAATTTCTGTTTTTATGTAACTGGCAAAGTTCAAAATGTAATACAAACATCTAATACTTACCTGTGCTTGGTTTTCTTTCTTACAACCCTTGAATGGCAGATTTCAGACTCTCGTCTCTCCCTGGACTCCCTCTGGGAGCCATACCCTGCCTTTGTTACCGCTGCTGCACCAAGGTACAACACAAAGGATCATTATCTGTCCTCCAACCCAGTTCCAACTCAGGCTTCCTCCTTCACCTGCCTTTGGTGGCTCCTGGGAGATGGCAGCTTGTGCACGTATGTGGTGAATGGACACACAGGGCTTGTTCCCCTCAGTGGGAATCTCTGACAAACACTGTGTTCGCTGCAATGCAAAGATACCAAATATTTCAAAGTGAAAATAAATTACCCTACAACTGCTAGGCAAAACAGGCATGATAAATGGAAGTTTTAGTAAGCAATGTTTAAAGTGAAATCAGTAAAGTGTGCATAATGATGGATGGGTCCAAAGATTTTTATTAAATACAATAGCCTAAAGAAATGTAGGGAGCTGTTATAAATGAAGTGAATGCTAGTTTAACTAAAACAACTCTTGTTTAGAGAAAAATGTTGGGATTTATTATCCTATTAGTTGCTTTTTTCCTCCTTTTTTTTTTTTGTAATGAGCAGCTCTCAGGGTGTCCCGGGCAGAAAGTCAAATTCTCCATTTACCCAAGATGTTTAAAAAACATCCTCTTGAAAGTTGAAACTACTGAGTTTTTGATGGAACAACATAAATATATTTGAACTGTTGTCAGTACAAACTAGGCATCTTGAAAAGTGTAGTACATCTCCACTGGACATAATATTATTAATGTCTTTGAAACAATTCAGCATTTATTTTGAAACAGCAAAGAGGTTTGATTCACTTCCAAAAGGAGATGTAATCCAAAAGTGTCTCCTATTATAATATTTTAAATGATTGGATGTACAGAAAGAGAAACACAGCACTTTTGAAGGCTCAGCTGACTGAAAATTACTTCAGAAATGTCTACTGGGCACCAATTTGCATTGTGTTGCTGTTCAGACTTAATGCCTCTATCTCATTCCTAGGTTAAAGAGGTTGAGTTTTACTAGCTCCACAGTCAAATACCAAATGGAGGATGGGTTACAATGCGTCTTGTGGGAGTGAAGGCTCTGATCTGTTCTCTTACCCCTTTACAAATATTAGGTAGCCCAGAGCATCCCGGAGAGAAGACTGCTGAAGACTGCCTCTGATGTACCTAGCCCTACTGGACCTGCTCTCACCCTGGTAAGGGTCTGTCACACTGGAGATGGGGAGGAAAAATGTCTGAAGCATGTAGGTCTTCCTATACCTCCAACTTTTCAGATGATGATTTGTGAAAAGGATGGACTGAAGCAACCTAATTTAGGTAAGATCATGGTTTCTGCTTTTCTCATCTTCCTGTTCTGTCTTCCCCTCCAGAATGATATGAAAAATTGATATTGAAATAATCTGCGTTGATGAGTTTTCCCATTATGACCCAAAACATCAGAGTTAATTGTTACACAATGTGGAATTATGCTGCACATTTGGAACGCCTCCGTGTCAGATGGTTAAAATAGTGTCAGATGGTTATAAATGGTTTTTGGTCTAACTATTGTTAGTCTGCTTTCACCATAGTGGGTGCTGGGAAATATTACTTACTAATGCTATAGAAAAAGAAGGGAAAACAGTTCAAAAATTCACATATAAATGACTAAATAAGGCTTGTATTGGAAGAACTGCTCCATGTCCTTTTAGCTTTGAAGTATGTCTGGGAAAACTCCTGGCTTGAGAGTAATTTAGATGACTTTTGAATGGACAGTTCTGAGAGAGAGGTTAGCTGGCAAGAGTAGAACCTAGTTTTTTGGTTCAGTCTTATTTCCTTGAAGGCATAAGAAGTCTCCAAAAATCACCCAGAAGAAGAAAGAGAAGAGTGGCAAGATAAAAATTCAATTTGTTCTTCTGGTGCTGCTTTTTTTTGGCACCTTGTGCCAGATGAAGTTTTTGGCATAAGTGGTCTTATTGGTAAACCTGAGTTCATGTGACAAGGATTGCTTGGGGACTGCTGGAGCAGGTGGGTGGCACTGGGTGAGGATCAGACCAGTGAAAACCCCTTGGTGTCCTACTGGACTGGACAGCTCACAGGGCTCTGAGTCATGTCTCTCCTGCACATTTGTCCTCCCAGAGGCAAACAGTGACCACTGGGAGGTGTGTGGGTGTATATGAGCCATTATCTCTCTCTAGTCAAACATGGTGTTGCTTTAAATGTAAAGCTTCTCTTTAGCAGTAATGCTTTTCCTTGAAAACTGTATGTATTACACCTGTCTTCTGTCCCCAGGATAAATTAAGTTATATCTAAACTGGTGTACCAGGTAGATCTTGGCTTTGCTCCACCTCTATATCAATCTGTGACCTGGATTCTCCCTAGCTTCTGGATGCAGAAATAAAATCAGGTGCATGGGCAGAATGGAGCAGTGACACAACTGGCCAGGCTGCACATCTGCACTCCGCTGAGTCAGAAGGCACATTTGTCCCTCAGTCCCTCAGTTCAGGCAGGCTCAGGAAACAGCAAATTGCATTTCTTGAAAAGTCACAGAATCACAGAATATACTGAGTTGGAAGAAACCCACAAGGATTGTCCAACTCCACAGGACCACACCAAATAATCACACCATGTGCCTGAGAGTATCATCCAAATGCTTCTTGAACTCTGTCAGTCTTGGTGCTGTGACCACTTCCTCGATGAGCCTCTTCCGGTGCCCAACACCCTCTGGTGAAGAACATTTTTCTAATATCCAACCTAAACCACAACTTCAGGCCATTCCCTTGGGTCCTGTCTCTGGTCACCACAGTTTCCACAGCTTGTGCAGCATATCCCAATGCTTCCCTGGGAGGCAATATGATGGACTGATGGCTATGCCAGAAGGATTGGCACATGGAACTCACCAACTAGAAACTGTCTAGGTTGGACTTTGCAGCTAAGGGCATTCACTTTTTTGGCAATCTGTTCTTAAAAGGACACAGATACATAGAATGGGACTTAAGGCAGAACTCCAAGAGATGAATTGCATCCCCAGAAAAGACTTTAGTAGACAAATCACTCTGACTTCAGATGTCCAGCACAGGAAAAGGCCAGCTCCTGGAGATAGCCACCTAGGACTGAATTAGGCCTAACTTCTCATATCTGACCCAAGAACTGTCCAAGGTTTTAAAATTTTAGCACTGAAAAAAATACAAAACTTTGTATGGCTGGAAATAAACAACCAGCCAATACAGCACAACTAGTATTTTTCTGTGTCCAGACCAGGTCACCTGCCTTTCCTTTATCCTCTTAGAATATGGAGAGAAAACCCCCAAATATATTGCGTTAGTGATAATTCCTCCTAGAGCCACCACTTGCTGCCATTGTCAGCTCTGCAGGGCTGCTGTGAGCTGGCCCAGCTCTGCACAGGCACCTGCAATTCCTGCTGAGTTTTCATTCCTGCCGGGCTCCAGCTGCTTTAAGGAGCAATTCCCATAACCCATCACATCAGGACTGTCAGCTCCAGGGTAAGCAGGTCAGAAGCTTGGGTTTCTGCAACATTGCTGACATATGCCCGTTTTGGAGCAATAATTCTCGGCTTGAGGCCTATAACTCAAGTTGTGCTTCATGCATCTGGCATGTGTGCTGACCACTGAGGGTGACTTGCTGCTTGAGGCTAGTGCTCACACTTAGTGCTCACACTTGCAAGGCCTCTCAGGTGGCAGGATCCATCTTCATTTGCCTGCCAGGCAGGAGGGGAGATTGGCAGAAGAAACATATTCTTCTACTTTGGTTTGATTGCCAAGGAGAGGTGCAAACCTCATGGCAGAAAGTTTTGCTGTTATTCCTCAGGGAATTAAGAGGGGAATTGGATAAGCCAGCCTGAGAAGAGGAATATTTGTGCTGGATAGAAGATGCCACCAGAAATACAAGGACAGAATTAAACACTTGTCTTATGTACAAAGTGTGTTTTCTTCCTTTCACACATGGCATCTGCACAGTAATAACAAAATGTAGTCCTTTTCATCCCATGCAGATTAATGGAATTTATTAGCTGACAGTGGGGTTTTTTTCATTGACATTGTTATTAAATTGTGATCTGGTATGAAAGAATCGACCACACATGTAAATATCTCAGTAGGTTATAGCATCATTGAGGACCCTGAGAACCCTGCCTCCTGAGAATTGTCATCAGTCTCATTTAGAGGTAAGGACACAGAAACAGACCAGACTGCAGTTTCTGTTTTCAGTCTGGTATCCACCAAACTCAGGTGTCATCTACTTACGGCCTGGCAGAGGCAAGAGTTTATCAGACAAAATAGGACTCCTTGCCACTGAGTCTCAGAGATGTGGAAGGCTCAGCTGGGCAGACCTGGCCAGGGCTGGGGAAAGTAGCTTCTTTTTCACAAGGGTCCTCAGTTCCTGTCCTGTTCAGTCCACCTGTCCTACGTGGAGTTTGCCCTGGAGCAGCTTCAAGGCAACAAACCAACTAGATTTTATTATGGCCAATTTTGGTTAAGTAGCAAATTCTATCTCAAAACCAGCCAAACTCACAGACAATATATTTTCACAGCCAGTATCTAAGGTGTTACATCAACACAACATGTGGACATTTCCATATATGGGAGGAAGGAATTTAGCAAGCAGTTCATCCTGACACCATCATTGTCACAAATGCCTGCTGGGAACAGCCCCATATTATCAGAAAGGGGAGCATGCTGGAGAACCAACTTTTGGAAGAGATACGAAAATCTAGCTATGCTGGATCAGCATGTCACATCAGGATTGGCTTCTTCTGTTTGAGACTAAATGAAAAGAATCCTTTTTCTTTCTTTGAAAATATGTATTCTCACATAATTCCTAGTCCATCTACTATAAGCTCAATCCATTAGCAGTCTACATGTTTCTACATTCTTCTGGCAAGCTTTAGACATCTCTGATCAAGACAAAGTCTCAGTGAAAATTTGCCAAAGCTGTGCGTCTGTATCCACATCACTGCATTTGGCAGTGGGATTGGTATACATGGCAAAGTTCAAAGACTTGGCAGAGCAAGCTCACCTTCCAAGAGAGTGTTCCGAATTACTGGAAAATGAATTCTGTTTGATGCTAAGTGTTGAGGGTTTTTTTCTTACAGCAGTAAAACTGAATCCAATTAGAAGTGAAGAAATGCATTTTCAAAGACAATGATGAAAAAATGTTTGTAGGATATTTAGCCATTACAGACTGTTAATTCAGCTAAACCAGAATCCATGCTGTCTTGAGACTGATTCTTCCATCAAATTAACCCCTGGTGTTTCCTCTGAAACTTAGACTTTTATGACATTTGACTTTTCTGAAATTTGTATTCTTTCTGGGACACTGCACATCCATGCAGATAAAAGCTCTGTCTTCGTTGTATCTGAACTGTAGGTAAAATTGTTTAGAAGTAGAGTGTCAAAACTGGAATATGAAGAATCTGAAAGTTAGGAAACACTAGAATTAAATTTGCTTCTGAATTGGTTATTTGCCCTGTGGCCTTATGTATCAGGTAACCTTGTGTATACTGTTACATATACATTTTTCTAAGTTTTCCTTTCTTGTGCTGTGCAGCCATGACACAGGTGGAGGGGCTGAAGTCCTTCCTGCTCACATGAAAGTTCTGCATTATGGAGTGGATGCAGGTCCTCTTCCTCCAACCACCAAAAGCTGGAGCCCTGCCTCTGCTCTAGCAACAGGCCACAGCAGAGACATTGCCATTGCCTGTGCCTGTGCCTTTGTCTGGCAAAGACGCAGTGGGGATGCTCCAGCCTGTGAAGGGTGATGAAGAGGATCAAGGGCAGCCCAAGACCCCTTTTCTTCCTGACAGCAAATCTATGCCTGTTACTTACCTAAACAAAGAAGTTAATGCCTAAACCACATGTACAATCAACAGGTCTTTTGTTGATGATTCAGGGCACTTTGTTCAGGGACACCTCTGTCTATTAGCTTTCAGGGGTCCCAAAATACTGAATCATGCTGGTCTTAGCAAAGGGATAACTTGTGGGGTGCAGGGCAGTTCAGCAGTCAGCAACCTGATAGAAGATTCTCTCCTCTTACAGGCATATCCTGCTCTACATGAGATGTACACATACCTATGTGGAGCAAAGCAGAGATGTGGAGTCTCCTCCAGAATTACAGCACCCAACAGAAATCTGGGGGATGATGTGCCTCAGTGGTCATGCAGAGTCAGTGTTTTCAAACTCAAAGCATCCACAAATCCTCTGCGGTCACAAGTTCTCTACTGCTGACACCTTCAGTAACTTTTCCATGTCTTTCTTTGAAGCAGGCAATGTCTCTGCTTGATTCACTAGTTGTTTTTCCTTTCTTGTTGGCTAGATTCCTTTCTTTAGCTTTCCAAGGAGGACTCTCTGTCTTAGCTTGTCTCCTTGTGTCTTGAATAACTGCAGGTCAAAAAAGTTTAGTCATCATTTTGGAAGTAGGATGCAAGTATGGATTACTTAGTTTGATCACGTTTACTGCAAGATACTTGGTCTACAGTGCCACTGATCTCACTATATTTTAATGCTGTCACTGTTAGCCATCTATTCTGAAGAGGTAATCTAGGTATTTCCTACTTGCCCACAGTAATACCAGTTATTTAATAGCTGAAAGATCTTTCCAAAACAGTGATCACACTATGCAAACACTAGAAATTTCTGAATCAAAACAAAGAATGATTGCAGGGTTCTTTTGCATGAATACGCTGTACACTGTGGTTTAAAAACATCTGTTAGCTAAGTTGTATACAGTAAACATACACAGAACGCATGGCACTGTCATTTGCATATAGTATGTCACTGCTGTATTGGAAGTACAGAAAGATCATAAAAAGCTCATAAAGCCAGCAGAGTGTAAGATGACAGATGTATAAGTCATGGAGAGCACTGTGGTAACAGTAAACGTTAATAAAATGGTCAAATTTAGAAGCGCCACTTGCAGTAAGTTTTCAGTAAACTAGCAAAAAGGTGGTATCTAAGGAGTTGTTAACATAGTCTTGAAGGGGGATAGATTGCCTTTGCATCTTATTTTTCCACTACAGTGCATGAAGAAAGCTCAAACAGTAGTTTCAGGTCCCTTTCCATTCCCCTCATCTTTACATACACATCCTGCCTGGTAATAGATCTATTTTAACTATCACCAGATTCTTCTTGTTCATGGAAGCCCTGTACCAAAATCCCTAGATGGTAGAGAGTTCTAGGAGATCTAGCATAAGCTTCAGAGGCCTTACATAATGGTGAAATTCAAGAATTATTCACAAGTATGAGATGAGAACCAAACTCCAACATTCGCGTTTCTAAATGAGGCTGGGCTTGATGCACCTCTGCATCTTGGGGAGCCCTTGCACAGCTGGCTGGAGCAACTCCCACCGACTCGCCTGCTCCAGCAGCCAAGTATTTGTGTCTCAGTGTCCTTGGTATCAGCATGGTTGTGCTGATGGCTACATCAGCCATCAAGGGGAGGGAAGGGGAAGGGAGAGGAGGGGAGGGGAGGGGAGGGGAGGTGAGGCGAGGAGAGGAGAGAAGAGAAGAGGAAAAGGCAAAAAGATTTGTTTTGCTTGTTTTCCTGGTGGAGATTCACTTTCTAAAGTTCTTTTTCTGTCATATTGATGCTATGTTTTTCCTCTAAGCAAAGACTGAGATTCTTATACCACCTCTGATTTCAGAGTTTAGGCATTTGTGGAAAATATCACCTCCTCTGAAGGCATGAGGGCTTTTAGTATTTCTGCATGGAGTATTGCATTTTCAGAAGCTGGGGTGAGAGTGCACAACTCCAAGTCTGGTCATCATAAGACATTTGTAAAGCTTTGTCATACATGACAGTCCCCATTGAATTCCTGCTGGGGCTAGCTTTACAAAGTCACTTATTCTTGAGTCACCTCTATATTTTACGCTGAAGCAGACTGTCTATCTGACTTCCTTTCAATAAGATAGAGGGAGTGGGTCTTTTTGGTTACTTACTGCCCCACTAGAGGTAGTTAGAGAATTCCTGAGATCAATCAAGTTGTGTTCAGCTGGTTCTCTACTATCTGACTTTCTCTGAGCACATGCTTGTCTGCAGTTACTTCAGCTTAACTGATATCAATGTGACTTCAGTGCCCACTGACCACAATCACAGCTCCAGCTCCAAAAAGGAGTTTGAAGTGGCTTGTGGCTGAATCCATGAAGGCATTGATTGAACCACTTCAGATTTAGAAAAAAAAACATAATTTGACAAAGATTTGTGATTTTCTGAATTTGTTAGAAAAATCCAAGACCAACACTTGGCACTTGGGCTTATAAAACAACTGTCCATTAGAGTGACTAATCTTCCATCAATGCCTGCAGGGAACACTCACATGACCATACATAGCCTATGGTGGTTATATTTTAAAACAGAATCCCTGCAGCTGATGATGGGGTAAACACAGTATGGTTTAGTCAGTTTATAACTTTAGGCAAACCATTTAAAGTGAAGGTTTAAACTGCTTAAGATAATGTCTGTAGAGATCAGGTGTGATGGGACAAGGTGAGTTGTCCACCAGAACACTTATGCACTAATATCTTCAATTAAAACACAGTGATTTTCAAGCATATCATTTGTCAAAACAAAAGAGTTTACGGCTTATAGTATTAAGTCTAATGATGAGTCTGTTAAGCCAAAGACTTTAATTGGCAGTATTGGCAAATTCAGAGGATCAATTTGTAGAAAATAAACTTATACTGCTCCTGACTTCTGTCTACAAGATAGTTTGTACCCGTGACTCACAGGATGAGTTTCATCCCTACTTACACCTCTAAGCTCTGTGTACAACTGGCTGCTGCACAATATGGTCCAGGATCACTTTGTAGGGAACAGCTTCAAAATTTACTCACTCAGCAAATAGCTGTCAGGAGTTGGCCACGAGGAAACGAGAAGGGAAGAGGAGTGTTACAAATCCGGCCCCATTCATGTGGCTTTAAGGAGGAGGTAGCTGCCATGCTGGGTCTCCTGTGGGAACGTGTTACAAACTTGTTTTAGGAGCTTGCAGGAATCCCTTCCTCCTGCCAATGCCTGGGGAGGTGGGCCATGCCATGCCACTACCAAGGTATGCAGCCCTTGTTTTGTTTAACACAATCAATTCTTTGCATAATTTGTGACATAATTTTTCCCCATTTTGGCAGAAAATTCTCTAAGCAGTAGAGCGTTGTCAGAGTCTCATTTCTTCTCTTGCTCCATTATGTCCCTTTTGTATCTGACGACCCAGTTCTGAAGCTCAAGCATGCATGTCCCTCCTCCAGCTCCCACGACTCTTGGACATGCCTTGATCTTGCTCACTGTGGCTCTTCTGCAGCCTGGGTGGATTTCCTGCTCACCAGACTTATGTCTCACATAGTTGCTCCTCCATATTTTCTGCTTCAGGTGAGAATCCTCCCTTCTGAGGATTTCGTCACAGTCAATGAGCATTAGGAGATGGTTAAGAGACCTGAGCCATCCTGGGTACCTGGGGGTTGTATTTATGTAAGATTTTCATGGACTTGGAAAACGGGGAAAGACACTCATAGGAACGGACATTGTGGCACCTAAAATCCTGATTTGTTCCAAGGAAGGAATGTATTAACTTCAGACATCTCTAGGGTTATATAGTAGCTGAGCAATTTTGGCTCACCATCCAACCAAAATATAGAGTCACAGATTCATAGAATGGTGGTCAGGAACATCATTAACTAGATCAAATTGCTCAGAGCTTGTTACGGTTTTATTTTATGGAANCAGGGGCCCCTCTGCCCCATGCTCCCCGCCCTCTCCCCCCCACAGATTTGTTCCCACCAGCGGACTCCCGGGGAGGGAGCGGAGCCATGCCTTTGCTCCGGGTGGAGGTGGGGGCTCTCTGGGGTGTTTTGTTGGGGCTGGCTTGGTGGGAGCGGGGCGCGGTGACATCCCCGGAGGGGGCTCTGCCCACTGCCACGGGCCACAGTCTGTTCCATTCCAGCCTGCGGGAGCCCCCTGGGGACTTGTCTGTGATGCCCCCGCCTGCTGTGGCCCCGTGGTGTCCCAGTGACAGGAGCCGAGCCCCAGCCTGCCGGGGCGCAGCAGAACTGCATGGCCCTACAGCCGCCCGCCTCCCCGCTGCTGCTGTCACTGTGGTCAGCTCCCAGCATGAGATGCGACTCCAAGCCCGGCGCCTGCCCTGGGCGGCACAGGCCGGCGGGATGCCCAAGCCCTGTGCCTCCAGTGGCCGGGGCAGTCAGGGAGTCCTGGTTGGAGGCTGGGAGAAGATGAACGCCACTTTGACTGAGCCACATGGCAGAGGCGGGGAAGGTTTCCCATGGTGTGAGACCGGAAGTGGGCGGGGGCAAAGATGAACCAATGGAACACTAGGCCACACCCTCCTGGGGCGGGAAAAAGCGTGGGAAAAAGGACATAACATGCATGCATGAGATGCGGGGAATTCTGGGCCAGGACTAAAAGATATAGAAACGGCGAAGTCCAGATACCATTCCTTGTTTTGGCCTTGTGAAGCTCCCGAGAGGGTGGCTGCTGCAACTCGGACCCCCTTCCCCGCATCACACGCTTCTGGTTTGGACAAAGAAACTCACCCCATCCCTTTGTTTTCCCCTGCCTACCTCACTACTCTGCTCTACCCTCTTTCCTTTTCCCGTCATGGCACTGGTTTTTCAGGTACTGCATTGGCTCACAAATCCCTGGGGTAGTGAGGCTTGGAGAAGGACTATTTTCTGTTGTGTGCTGGCAATTGGTGTTTTTCTTACATCGGATACTTAGTTTAATTTTCTGGGGTTTTTTTATATTGTTGGATAAGGGTGTTTTTAACATAAGGGTGTTCTTAATATGTATAACATATTTTTTTATTTTCTGTTAAGGGTGTTCTTAATATATAACATATTTTTATTGTCTGTTTTAATAAAACTTTTCTTTATGTTTATACTCAGACGAGTCTTGAAAATTTAATATTGAATTCATTTTAATTCACTTCCGCTGTTCCCTTTTAAATGGTGACAGAGCTCCATGATCAACCTGTTCCAGTGTCTCACCACCCTCATTATAAAAAAGTCTTCATTATATACCCAATCTAAATCTACCTTCTTTCAGTTTAAAACCATTGTCTCTTGCCCATTCCCACAAGCTCTGCTAAAAAGTTTGCCCCCAATTTTCTTATAGGCTTCAAGTTCGGACAGGCCACAATAAGGTCTCCCTGGAGGCTTGTTTTCTCCAACAACTCCAGCTCTCTGTCTTTCCTCATAGGAGGGATGTTTCATCTCTCTGATCTTTTTTGTGGCTCTCCTCTGGACATAGTCCAACAGATTCATGTGCTGAAGATGCCAGAAATGGAGACAGTACTCCAGGTGGGGTGTCATCAGAGCAGAGGGGCAGAAACAACTCTCTTGACCTGCTGGCCATGCTTTTTATGATGCAACCCAGAATCCTTTGCTGGTTCATATCCTGGTTTTCATCCACCTACAGGGCTACTCTCAATCTATTCATTCTGCCTATGATACCACTGATCCCATGATTTGTCCCAGCCCAGGCGCAGGACCTTGCACTTGGCCTTGTTGAACTTCATGAGGTTTATATGGACCCATTTCTCAAGCCTGTTCTGGTCCCTCTGGATGGCACCCCTTCCCTCAAGTGTATCAACTGCAGCACTCAGCTTCCTGTCATTTGCAATCTTGGCTGGGCACACTAAATCTTGCAAGATTGATGTGGGCACACTCAATCCCACTGCCTATGTCATTGGTGAACATATTAAATAGTATTGGTCCCAATATGAAACACTGAGTGACACCACTTGTAAATGATCTCCATGTGGACGTTGAGCCCTTGACTGTAACTCTCTAAAAGAGGCCATCCAGCCAATTCCTTATCCATCTAACAGTTCATCCATCTAACTTATACCTCTCTAATTTAGATGCAAATATGCATTTTCCTTTCATGCATGAGGCCTCAAAATACTGGGAAAAAATATACTGTTAGGATAAAGACAACAACAGCAAGGACTACTACTCCAAAAATGTCTCAGTTGAGTTTGTATTATATATTCCATCAGCTACTGCAAATTCAGAAATTGCCATATTTCCAAAATATGAATCTATTTCAAGGAAAATTTATAGACATGCTACTATACCTTTTCTTCTTACCACTGTCACCTTCCTTATAAAAAATTTCAATAGCAACAATTTTATTTTAAAGTATTTATTTCAGACAGACTGAGGAAGGGTAGTATCTAAATTCAGTCCTGTGTCTGTCTTTAGTCTATTTCTCTTTTCTCTGCACAGATTCCTTGGGTTTGGTGAAAAAGTAGCATTGAAATTTACAGTGACTGATATGTTTCTTTGTGTCTATTTTTCTTTTAGAGGACAAAAAATTCTGCTAAATATTAAGGAATTTGCCCTTTTTCCACAAGAAACCTAAGCAACAAGATGCCCAGTCCTACAAAATTTCTCTATTGTCATTCTCACTTAGAAATGGCTCTCTGGAGGCAAGGGGGAACTTGCGTGAGAGAGGACTGTAAACTGAACTCTGAGAATGGAAATGTAATTTTTAAACAAGCAAAACCCGAAGCATCAATGTGGTTGACACTGCTTCCCACTTTGGATTATGTATTGTATATAATCCAATTTAGACCAGTCAAGGAGGGCAAAAGTCTTTCATGAGCCAAAACCTAAGGAAGGAGAGAGCCTAAATCCAGTGAGATTTTGTTTGTATTTCAGAAACTAGCTGAGAGGAAGTGCATTTAAAAAAAAACAAATTCCATTACTTAGAGCTGACCTGTGATTCTTGCAGTCTCCTTACACTCAATCTGCATGTTCCCTCTGCCTTGCACGCTACCATCTCTGAAGTTCCTGCTACTAATCACTACAATATGGATTCTCGAGCCTCAATGTTAACGTTAAATGTAGTGGCTTTCAGCTGTAGTCCTCAAAGCATTAAGAAAATAAGCCCCCCACTAAAAGCCATTTTCAGCCTTATGTCGTCGAGGACCACAAGGACCACCAGCAATTGTCTTGTATTGAATTTTGATCTGTTGCTTTCGCCTTTCCCCCTCTGTCATGTATTTTTACAGGGTTTGCAGCTACAGAAATACCAGAAGAGCAATTATATTTCCCACAGATTGGCAACCAGGCTTCTGCAGTGTCCTGCTCCTCATTTGTAGTTCAGAATCAGTCCTGAGCATTGCCATGAGTCTGTGGCTGAGATAGGTACTATGACTGCATACAGCCATGGAAACTCCAGCACAAGGAAGACTAAGAAGCCTACACAAGGTGTCTTTTTCCATTTCAAAGGTGGTAAGACTCTAGTTTTCAGACTTTTACTCTACTGAAAATATGCCCATCCAGTGCAAAGTGAGTGTCTCTCACTTTGGTAGTGAGAGACAACTAGTTCTGAGACATCTTCATCATTTGTGAAATTCATCACATCCAATTTACCACTTTCCCTTCCCCATCATCCTTCTGACACTGAAGATTTTCAGTGACTATAAAAATCCCTGAGCAGTCCTAGAGATGGAGCTAAGGTGGAGGCATAGAAGTGCCTGATCTCCGGCTTCACGAGATGCTGAAGCTGTACATCATGGCAGTAAGAGGTAATTTTTGTCTAGCTTGTGCTGGCACCTGATCTGTCTGACAGTTTAAAAAGGGATGCCTCCACTCGCCTGAATGCCAATGATTCAATTACTGTCTTTGTCACGGTGGGCATTAGCTGCAGTGCTGAACAGGTCTATGTTATCACACTCTAACAGGCATAGTTTTCAGTCTATCTGTCAAAAAACAATCATTTCAGCAGCAGTACATGCTGTCCTGCAACAGAAATAACATAAGAACAAGTCTGTAAAGTGAAATCTTTCCCACTGGCATGGAGTGGGCTTTTCCCTCTGGTCCCTTTTCTCTCCCTCAGCTGAGGGCATAAGACAGTCTTTCCCTTTGTCTAGGTTATCAGACAGACCAGCTGTCCGAACACTTTGTTATACTTTCTTGAGATCCCTATTTAATATAATGAGACCTGAGAAGCAGTTTGAGTACCTGAAATGTAGCTATTTCTGATTTGGAGTGTGTTTTAAGAACCCTTCTACTTCCCTTTTAGGGAAGAGTGGTGGAAAGTGGCTCAGCTGCAAAGAACCTGGAAATGCCCTTTGACAGCTGGCTGAACATGAGCCAGCAGGGTGCCCAGGTGGCCAAGAAGGCAAATGGCTTCTTGGCTGGAATCAGAAACAGTGTGGCCATCAGGACCAGGGGAGTGATTGTCCTCCTGTACTCAGCACTGGTGAGGCTGCACCTTCAGTGACGTGTCCATTTCTGGGCCCCTCATTACAAAAAAGATACTAAAGTGCTGGAGCATGTCCAGAGAAGGGCAACAGAGCTGGTGAAGGGTCTGGAGCACAAGTTACATGAGGAGAAGCTGAAGTTGTTTAGCCCGAAGAGGAGGCTCAGAGACCTCATTGCTCTCTGCAACTGCCTGAAAGGAGTTGTAGTGAGGTGGGGGTTGGTCACTTCTCCCAGGCAACCAGTGAGAGGACAAGAGGAAAAGACCTCAGGCTGTGCCAGGAGAGGTTCAGGTTGGACATCAGGATGAATTTTGTCACTCTAAGGGTGGTTAGGCATTGGAACAGTCTGCCCAGGGAGGGGGTGGACTCACCATTCCTGATAGTTTTCAAGAAACAACCAGACATGACACTTAGTGCTGTGGTTTAGTTGGCATGGTGGTCCTCAGTCAAAGGTTGCACGCGATGATCTTGGAGGTCTTTTCCAATTTAATGATTCTATGATTATTTATAAGGGCAATTTCAAACTGAAGACACAGAAAGAATATTAGTTAGAGACTAATATTAATAACTTATATAATAATAATTAATAATTACTATTAATAAAATTAATAACTTAGCATTTCATATGGTGATGTGCCTAGCAAGGAGATGTTTTTGCATGTTTATCTCCTTTTCCTACCAGTTCCTTCCATTTATCACTGCAGCTAGGACCCTTGGTCTCTCATCAGATGCTGGCAGCCAAGCCAGTGAGGCTGGACCATCTTTGTTCCCATCTGGTGCCACTCCTGCTTCAGGCAGGAGCAACAAGGAGTTCACAGGATATTCAGAGAAACTAATAATATTGACTTCTTGATGCAGCTTTGGCTTGTCCTTAAAAGCTTTTTCAGGGCTGAGTGCTTGGGGGCCAGGAATGATGACTCGACAAAACTCACAAAAGGACACACATGTGTGAGTATAGATCAGGCTATGTGTGATTTGGAATTATGAGAAAGAGCTCTGTTCTATTCTATTTTGTTCTGTTCTGCTCTATTCTGCCCTATTCCTTTGGTATAACTTTACTCTTTCAGTCTTACGCACCAAAGCACACTGAAACTGTTTCCAGCATTGTATTTTTGACAACACTATAGTTGATATATTATAAGGTATTGTATTCTACATTTGGTGGATGTTTGGGCAAAGGTTTTAATCCAATAGTTTTGCTTATTTATTATGTAATCACTGTAGAAAAGATATAAAAGTTTATGTTAAATCAATAAATATATTCCTGAATTGCAACGCATCAAGAGCCTGTGTTTGATTGCATTGCGACTTGGAGATCGTGCCTCCCTATGTGGTAACGCACATGGACTCACATGGCCCTAGCATGTGTGAGTATTATCATTAGTATTCTAATTGATAATAGTGGTGAGTATAACACATATGTCTTAAACACAGGTGCATGAAGTACAAAGAGGAGCACAGGTGCAATCAAATTAGGCCTCTTCTCTCCTGCTTAGAGCTGCAGGATGGGACCTGAGATATGACAGTGTGCTGTGCAGGCCTGAGGTGGCACCAGAAGGGGATGCTGGGTACTGCACAGGGATCCTGTCACCCAATTGTGGAAGAGTCAAGTGGAGCAAGGTGAATGGAGAGGAAGAGGAGAGAAACCAGCCCTCGTCTGTTCCCTGTTGGACCACACCTGTCCATGCATCTTTGTGGTCATGGACAGGTTCCCTCAGTAGACATCTGCTCACTGGAGGCTCTGCTGCTGCTCAGCTATTCCTTATAGCTGCTGAGAAGAAGAATATCTTGAGGGAAAATGTCCATGCCTGCCCCTGGGAAAAGCAGGCAAGTTGCCTCACACATTGCTCGCTGGAGTATTGGCTTTACCCCAGGTTTCAAAGCCATCTGTGTACCAGCAGAGCTGTGTGGACAGCAGCCACCACCTGATGAGTAATGAGGGACACCTGGGCAGGACAACACCTTCTCCTATGGCACCTGGAGCTAGAAGAGGTTATGTCTGGATACGATATGAACCGGTGCAAGATAACCAAAAGGGAGCCTGAGCTAGCTCAATGTGTGTGCTGAAGAAAGACAGATAACGGTATGCCTCGAATTGCACTAGTGTCCATGCAGATTTCTTATAAATGTGGCCTCTGTTTGTCCAGCTGCTCCCCTGACAATGCGGAGGAGATTGTTACTGAGGTAGATGGACACCAAAGAAGGCCTTCTGGAGTCCATTCTACAAGTGACGGTATCTTTCCCTCATAAAGGACTGGTTTTGATGGCCTAGTAGGTCTTCTCCATCCTCTGACACTGTGATCCTACACGATCATGGTTGATGATCCCTCCTCTTCCCCACCTGAACTCTCCAACTGCTCTCCTGCCCCATCACTCAGAAGGCTGAGTGTTTCTGCCAAAGCAGCTGTTCCATGTTAGATCTGACACAGAAGGAGAAGGGAATTTTATTCACCTGAACAGAAAACCCTATGTTAATTAGGGAGTGCTAGGAAGGAATGTTCTTGGCTTTTCTTTCATCTGCACTGTAAAGGATGTGTCTAGTGAGTGATGACAGTGAGTTGCATCCAAATCCTAATTGGACAGATGTATTGTCTCAACTAATAAACTCCTGTAAATTCCAGCCTCTCAGGAGGGGTCAGAACCTATTTACACAGAGTGAGAAAAGACCTCTCTTTTACAAGCCCTGGAACAGCAAAAGCTGGTTTTTCACTGGCACTCATTTTCCCTCTGTGAAATAGTGCAGGAAAACAATTGACCTCTTCTTCCCTGTTACATGGCACTAGAATATTTGGTTAAAATTAAGCAATTTTTTGCTGAAGAATAGGTTGGGAAGGTACTCATCTATTTTTGAATTTGGGTTGAATCTCGTGAGTGGTTCTTGTTGAATTAAAAAAAAGGAAGAGTGGGTTTGAGAACATCACAATGTTTTATTTGGTTACAATATTTGTGAAATGAAATCTTTGATTTCAGAAAAAATATTTTCCATTTGAAATATTACCTTTTTAAAAAAGTCTAAAAGGATTTTAAAAACAGGTTTGGCCATTTCCAAAGGAGCTAGAACTTTCTCTTTGAAGTCAAGGGATCCATATAAAGTTAATATCAGATGACTGATTTTTCTTTTCAATTAACTTTGCCAACTGCTGTCCTCCTCCCTGCTGTGTGCTTCATTTTGGTTTGGCAGGAGGAGCTGGCTTTGTGAGTTCTGTTTCTTTCCTCTTCTAATTTCTCTATCAATCTCTAGGGCAAGTGAGCATTATTCACTCAAAACAGTTTAGGTCCCTTTTGACTACAAAAGAATCAAAAAGCATTTCTGGAAGAATATTATGTCAATTTTATCTTTATGGAAATGAAAATGACTTGGAGTCCTTAGCTTTCATGATCTAGTAAAGTGCATTGAAGACACTGCAGTGACCCCGAGGTTACACAGTTTGCTTGATCCAAGAACAGGTAGATTTGGCTCGGGAAAAATCTTGTTTCACTGCAGACTCAGTATTACTGGCTGTCACTGTTCCAGGGGAAACACCTTCCTCCTAATATATTCCTCTATCCAATGAGAGATGGAAAAAAATCTAATGATTTTTTTACAGCCCTGTGAACACTTCCAGTCATATGTTGACGAACCATATGAACCCAGCTGGGTCTATCTATCTTTTGATTAGATGACTTCTTATCAAGCAAAGTGTGCTTGTTATCATCATTGTCATTATCACTCTAAGTGCTTCCTAAGTCTTTTGGGTGAATCTGAATTCCACCATAATCCGAAGGGTTGCAGTTGCTTGCACAGTTCCTTCACTGGTCTGTTTATTTTTTCAGTTTCAAAAAACCGAAGTTATTTTTTCGTTACTGTAACTTAGTTGCATCCTGTTAACCAAGGTCACCAAAGTTTTGGATAGTAGGGAACAACACTGTTATGGCATTTGATACGGTTGGCAGAATGCTGTAACCATTTGATCCCAACAAATGTGCATCTGGCCTTCCTCATAGTGCCCAGCCTTGCTCTCCTTTGCTTATGTATAAAACCCCTTTTGATTTAAATCCTGCTTCGTTGAAATTGGTGGTGATCCTACTATTCTGTTCAGAAGTGAAGATTTCACAGGCATTTCAAAGAGAAAAACCCTTTCCTCTTTATAGTCTGTACTTCATGTTACCTTATGTTAAATTGTATCTGATATTTCACTGATATAGTGAACATGAAAAAGGGATCAGGTAAATGATTGCATATGAGCTGTACCTAGAAGAACAAATGTGATCATGTCATGATTAAACAAAGAACCTACGTGATTTGCAACTGCCAAGTGGAGATGTGATTTTTGACACTGAATAATCAGTTTGCTGGAAACTCAGTCTAGATGCAGACATAAAAAAAAGTGACACTTTTTAAAAGGAATGATAACTGGAATAACTGACCTAGGCACACCATGTAGTTTTCTACTCTTAAAGTCTTTAAATGAAGGCATTTTAATGAAAGGCACATCTTTGTGTACCCAGGATTTTGTTTAATGATACTTTGAAATTCTCAGACCCCAGTGCATACACAGATCAGACTAAATACTAAAAGTGCTTCTGCTTTCAAAACTTGCAATTTTTTTCCTAAATAAATTCACTACTTCATAGACAACTCTTGCTATATTTCTGGTCATTAGAAATTACAATAATTACTTTCTTGATTGCCAACCTATGTATAATATCAGAAAAATGCATAAACTGTTTTCAAACTTGGGAGTCATATTCTGTACAGTAATGCCTCATGAAAGTGTTTTTGAATCTTTATTTTTACCTTTTTTTGTCTATAAAATAAACATTTTCATCCACAGAATATCCTTTTACCTTTAGATAATCTGACCTTTCACAAAGAAGAACTTAGTAGTGTGCTGTTTATGCATTAGGAAATGTGATGCTTATCACGCTTCCCTTGCTTCCCTGTTTTGTTGTAACTCAGCAAATGGCTCCCTAATTATTTCTTTATGAGTTGAACCAGATAATTTTCTCTTGTGGGGATGGCTCAGTCTAAAAGCCCAAGCAAGTGAAATCTTGCTCCTTTCAGGGCAAAAAACATCTTTCAGAAAGAAATCATAAGAACAGTAGCATGTTGTCATTGTCAATATCAAGGTAACCAGGTGGAAATTGAACCTTAAATCAGTAGACATGAAAACATTAAACAAACTGCTATTTTTCATGGAAAAATTTCATATGCAAAAGCTTAATTTCACACAGTCCAACAAAATAACTCATTGCCTTCTGTTCTGAAGAGGAACCACTAATAAAGAATCAGTAAAGTTATGAATCATGTGGAAAGTGATGGCAAAGGAGTATCTCATACAGGGGTTGAGGCAACATATGAGAGGATGGAGAACAACTCAGGCACCAGCATGAGAAGGAAATGGGCAGGCTTGCCTTCCTCTCTTGGAGAATTATTAGTTGTAAGAGCATAGATTAGATTTCCTTTTATTTTTTCCCTCTTACTATAATTTCCCTTACTAGATTATTAGAATTTCCTTTACCTATGCTAATCATACACCTGAAAATACTTTCAGTTTAAACCAGAGCATTTTTTTCAGTGATTCAGCATAAAGCTATTTCATCCCTTTTTAGACAAATGGACTCCATTCTCGTTTTGCTTTTGCTCTTTCTCTTGGAACTATCTTGCACTAGTTTCTATGACCTGTTGTTTCACATTATGAATAAATTGGTTTTCTTCACTTTGATTATCCCCTAATCCCTTTTAGGCATATGATAGTTTTGGAACTTTATACAGTGTCTCTGGTTAATGTACTTTTGAGAAGTTAGATAAGGCCGATCCTTATTTAGCCTGTATTCAGTAGAAATACATTGAGCTATTTTTGGCTGAATGCCCTTTTAATTTTCCAAGCTCTCAAATGCAGTCATTTAAAGTATAAAAATGTATGAGCATCTTTTCTCTAAACTAAATGGCACTCTTTTTCTTGGCTTAATTTTCTTTGGAAGTAAAAGCTGTACTACGCTTCACTGGTACCAACAATCAGTAATGTAGTATAGGTTGCCAGACATGAAGATTAGATAAGTATTTGAATTTCCAGTAGTGTTTTAATGGAATTATCTATATGCAGCTCATATTCTATTCTGAAGATCAGCTGGGCTAGCAACACTAGTTATATTCCTCATCTAAGAGGAAATTATATTTGCTAAAATGGAAGGATTCTATTTGATGTGTATGTATACTTTTTAAAAATCAGTCCAGGGGTCAATATTGAAGTTGTTCCTGAATGTATTCTAGAATATAAGAATCCCTTGAAGATGAAAAATTTACTCTACACAGTTTGCTCTAAATGGCCTAGAATTACAAAAAAACCAACCAAACAAATAAAACCACAAATGAACAAACAAAACAAAAAAAAAGAAGCTTTTAGTTTCTTCTAACCAAATTTTTCTGTAAGATGAACCTATGATCTCTGTTATTTGGTACTGGAATAATACTTTCTAATAAGAATTCCTCATCAGAACTATTCCTTGACTCATTTCTGTAGACGGAGATTTTATTTCTGTCATTGTGGCAGAACCAAGGCAATTTGGAGAGACGGGGCTGCAATCGATTTCTCTTCTGCATCATCAACTTTGAAGGAAGTGAAAAATCTTTTTTTTTTTTTATAAAGTTTCCTAAAATTTACATGTTTCTCAATGAATTTCTATTGCAAGAATCAAACTTTTCCTCTGCCTTCCCTTCTAAAACTTTTCTCCACTGGTTGAATTTTCTCAGTCTCCCTCTGTGAGAAAACTGAAAGTTCTAAAATTCCATATTTATAACCCAAGCCTATTAATATCTCTCTTTTTCAACAAAACCAATAGTGGAATTCTCTTGCTGAGCAAGCCAGTTTAGACAACTTTAAAAGAAATTTCTGTGTTGTCCCTTTCAGAATACCCAGAAAGATCCTTAAGCTCCAGAGGTGAAATACTCATTAATTATAATTCATAAAGTCCTCAATTATTAATCTTGTTGTGTTCTCCTCTAATGACCAGAGGAGCATTTGCTCAGGATGAAAGTGAATGAAGAAGCCTGGTTAGTAGGGTTCATTTTGCCACCCTGGGAAGAACAGGGCACTATGCCACTCTATGCATTTTTTTTTTAGTCCTTCCAGCCAGATTTGCTGCTTTGTCTGTTTGTGTGTGAGGCATGAACCTGTTCTTCCACTGTCCCAATGGGAGGACAGGAGCAATGACATTGTCAAACAATACCTGTGCCTTTTAGGACACACCTGTTTTGGCCACGTGCTTTTCATCTCATCAGGACCAGATGCACTAGGAATAAGGTATTTTTTTTCTTGCCACTCTTCCCCCATGCATTGCCTCCATTCTCCCCCCTACTTGAATGTTTGATATTTCAAAATTATGCTGCAAAATTGTGTAGCTGAGCAGCTGCTGAATCTGGGAGCACTCTGGGCTGGGTATGCCAGTGCAGACTTTGTATGGGCTGCGATGAAGAGTCACAATGTTAATGCTCCCAGTGTGTTCCATGGAGTCTCTTTGTGCCTTGATCTCAGAAAGTTTCACTGTTCTTCAGAGGGTGTGTTTGTATAATAAGGAGTGTGCAAATGGGAGGTGAGACTGTGTCTCTTTATGTACTATTTATTAATTTTTACCTACTTCCTAAATCCTTCACCACAGTCTCAAGGGATCATTAGTTTCATACAAAGCTAAAAACTTGTGTATCTTTCCAGTATTTAGGTAAGTGGAAAAGGGCCCGTTTTCCTAATCCCATTGGCATCTAGATTGTATTTCATGGATTTTATCATATGGAACTAATATTTCAGTACATGTCAAAAAGACTTTGCTTAATGCAATCCAGCATTGCTGATTATACTGGCCAATTTATACAACATTATGAAACAATTAGGGTGATACATATGTGATATGAATATGGCATAAGTAAATATGAGCTGAGCTACATGATGGTGAACAGATCTATTTATGGGACACTCTTTGCTGATACTTGACTGAACAAAGAGGTATAGAGGCAAAATAAATGGCGAGGTGTTTCCCTGCAAACCTGGGACTTGTGCACATACGACACATTCAAATGTGCACGAAAGGCAGCAATGTGCAAAGGATGTTGTCAGAGCTACTCCTTCTGCAAAACCTTGCTGAACTGCTACAAAAAACTCAGAGGAGTGCAGGAGTTTTGCTCTTCCAGCTAATATGTGTGCCTGAGACCAGTGCTAAAGCCATAACTATTTCTCTGAAAAATTGGTATTTATTGCACTGTCGGACTTACAGAAGAACATGAGTTTTCCAGGCTGCAGGCATGGACACATGAGTAGGGATCTGCCCTGAGAACTTTTCTAGGAGTGTTGGAGATCAAGGTGGCCTGTGAGAGGAGGGGGATGTCACTGGAAGTGAGACAATCTTTCACATAAACCAGCCCACGCAGGGTCCCCCCAGCAGTGCTCTGGGTTTCAATGTCAAGAGTAAGGGCAAGGAGTGAAACACAGAGACACACGCACACAGCCAGACCCTTTGTTTGTGCCCTGAAGCCTTTCAAGAAAACTTGGGCTGAGAGCATCCAAAAAAAGTTGTGTAAATGGCTTACCTCAGGTAGTTTATTTACTAAGTGACGTAGCAGTAGTTTGCCTGGATTTCATCCCCTGATGAGTTTGGTGGGCAGTTCTTCACATGCTAAGGGCAGTGGCAGGGTAGGTTCCCGAGTTTTGCATACATGGAAAATTAGCCCAGTATCAGACACTTTTGCAGGGCCAGAGCTGGAAAATACTAAGGTCAGAGAAAAAATATACATAGACAATGTGTCATCTGGCAAATTATTTTAATAAAAGCTGATGAGGAATTTTGTGTGTGCACTCTGGGAGACAGTTTTAGCATCACAAGAACCTGTTGTCTCATGCAGGGTGCCTGGCAGGAGTTTAGCACTGATGGTCTCATTGCACTGACTGCCACTGCTCTCCTGAAGGCACTAACGATGCAACTAAATCTAACTCTACTGCTCTTGTTCCTACAGCACTGCAAAAATTTCATGCATCAAAGTCCTGTTAAAGTCACTCCCCCTCTTTACTTTTGTTTTGCCAGCATCTTGTGGGACTCCAAAAGTCTCTCACATTTTCCCTCAAAGAGATTACTTCTGGACATTCAGCTGTGAGAGGGGAGTGGGATTCTGGCAACTTTTATGGAGTTTAAGGGTATTTAGGTTCAAGTGATGACAAATGAATGTAATTAATATATTAAAGTGTGCGTCTGTAAGTACTCCCACCCTCAGAGTAGTTTTGCTTGTTTTTAAATACAGTTTCAAAACATAATTCATTATGTGATCTGAGTGCATGTTGAGCCAATTTCCCCTTGGATCCATATCCTAGAGAACTGTAAGAAACATGTTATTCTGCCTAGCACCAGGGATAGAACACGATTCTCAAACTGAATTCATGCAAATTGCTTTCAAGTAGCTGTACTCAAGCTACTAAAAGCTCCAAAGAAGGCATCTCTGAAGCCCCAAGAACACATGCAGTCAGATCTGTCCCAGGTCTTCCTGACAGTTACTGCCTACAGGATGCAGGCTTTTGTTTCAAAATACTTGCTGGCACCATCAGCCAGGGTAAAAGACATAATTCCTGCCCTAGATTAATAGCCTCGTATTTCAAAAAGATGATCCACAACATTGCCCTCCTGTACTGAGTACTTGATCAAAATATTGAGATATTACCACTTTCTAGTCCCAAACTTGGTTCCAATGGCTGTATTCAAAACTTAAGCAGACTTTTCCAGTGAACAAGGACTTGGATTTTGCTTTAGATATTTTCAGGATTTTTTCCTTTGATCTTTAGGATTGGTTGACCTTTGATCTTTGTGGATCTTTGTTGTTTGCTCCATTGGTTGACACATTTACCACCATAAGACACCATGTGTTTGGATTCCAAAAGATCTTTTCCTGATGAAGACCTAATATACACATCTTTTACTTTTCTCAATTTATCTTTTATGTGGTGCAGAGGGTGAGTCAGAGCAGGAGCCTGAATTACCCTAGATTGCCTCTATCTCCAGAGATAACTTACAGAGCCTATGCCAACTAGCATCCTGATGCAATGCCTGGGTTGGTTCTTGGTCTTGCTAGCTCAGTCCATCCAGGAAAGCATCATCGAAGGGTAAGAAGGTTGCACGGAGACCCTCGTGGTGGACATACATGGTTTATTGATCCTCTGTTGCCATGAGGCTCCAGAGGAGGTCAGACCCATGGGGGTCCAGGACAGGGTCTGAGCCCAACTTCCTGTGTGCATGGGTTTATATGGGGTCTGGGATTCGGGGAGGGAATTGGGGAATGGCCAATGGGAAGGGAAGGTGGGAGTGGTTTAGGGAAGTATAGGAGTGGTTTGGGACCATATGTGGGGAGAATGGGAGGAGTGAGGGTGGAATTAAACAGGGGAGGGGATACAGAACTACATACTAAAACATATAAACATAGAAACAGATAAATAGAACACTACATCAGCATCCCACACTGATGCAGAAGCATTAGTAGTAACGTTCCTTCATTCACTGGATGGAAAGGTGAATTCCACTGATGATCTGGAAAAATATGGCACAGCAGAGCAATATTTATTAATACATCTGTATTACATATTATACATTATTATATATACATATTATATATACATATTATACATTATAATTATATATTATTTTACATAGAGAGGCCATTACAAGTGCTTTATACCACACAAAGTTAACCTGCTTCAATTCAAAGTCTTCAGAGTCCGAAAATGCCCCCCAAAAATAACTACACTTGTTTCAATAAGGAAACCAACATTACAAAAACTGCCTCCTGAACAATAACAATTGTACTATATATATCAACTATATGTTAGTTGTAAAAATAATAATTTTGCACTTCCCAATGAAAACTAAAATATCAAATTGTGTGGTGTGCACTTATGGTTTAATAAAATATTTACTTGAGCTTGTAACAAAAATAGAAAAAGTAAATGAATGTAATTTCTGAAAAATGTGACTTTGTACCATTCTAAATATTTAAAGATTATTGTTTATCCAGAAAGAAATATTGGAAGGCCTTTATCCTTGAGACAGCAAGTGTCTTCATAATCTCTTGTAGTCACTGGCAATATACAGCGTGTGTACTGTGACGGTGCTTTTTATGATTTTGTACTTCTATAAAGGTTTAATGTACAGTTCTGTTAATCCCCAGTTATACTGCCTGTAAATGGACTGCTCCAATTTCCCTCCCCTTTCGCACTTGGTTGCTCCTGGAATTGCTATCCCCTCCCTCGGTTGTATCCCCACTCGGACCCTTCCTTCCCTATCCCATATTTGTACCCCAGCTCCTCCCCTTCTTCTAGTCCTTTCCCTATCAATCCAAGTTACTCGATCCTGGATTGGGTTGAGTTGGAGGCCTCTGGCTTCTGCTCCTGCCTGTCACCCCAAACCCCACTTTCCCTTACCCCTAGTTGGTCCTTTTCCTCTATCCTCCCCTCAGTTACACCCCCTTGATAAGGTCAAGCCCAAGGGACCCGGGCGCTCTCTGCAGTAGGCTCTCCTTGGGGTCAAACCCCCAATAAACTGAACTTTGTTTCACTCTACTCAGAGAGTAATTTTCTGCTTCCTTTAGCGGGCAGTAGCCAAGGTCCTTCCTTCTTCTTCCTCCTGGGGCCCTGCGTAGATACGGGAGAACTGGCCACACTCAAGAAACCTCTTGCGAGGTGTGTGGCAGGGAGTACCGCCTGGCTAGTGGCTCCAGAGTCACCGGAGTGCCCGATCTCTCCCGTGGAGAGACGTTTGGTGCTCTGGTGCCCGGACATCTGCCTCGTTGCCCTCCAAGAAAGTTACCAGCTGGCACGGGCTCGAGCAGGGTTCAAGAAGCGGTCATCTAGGAAGGCACAGTGGCAGTGTACAGGACAGATTCTGTTTCTAATTACAAGAAAATTATCTATAACATCAGTCTGGAAAGGGCTTAATAAGATTATCCTCTCCTCCCCAGCCCCGTCACACCTCCTTGCTATATGTGATCCATGTGATACAAGGGGGCAGTGTCCATGCAGCTGCACAGCCTCTCCATCACCTCGCCCTTGAGTGTGGCTCTGGAGATTACAATTACATTAAAATTATTGTACTTCATATTAGACTAGTATTTTCTGATTTGCATTAGCAATTTAATCTTGAGATCTTTTCTCCAATATAAGACAAGTAATGAATGACCCATGTGTTTGGTATGCCTACTTTAGTTAGATAGATGTACCAGCTGAGTATAGGACAAGTGATATGCCAAATCCTGGTTTTATATACTCATATCTTTAAAAGTATTAAATTCTTTATTGACATTTACTGTATTTTTTTCTTACTTTTCAGTTTTGGATTTTTTGCAGTTGCTGCTAAACCCAAACTTCTAATTTCCCAGCAACTGGGACAGGTATACTCCTTCACTTGCAGAACTATTTAAAGTCCTACTGTAAATGAAAATGGCTAATACTTGAAATTTAGTTTAGCTCAGACAAAACCTAAACCAACAGAAAATGTAAAAGTCCTGAAGTTTTTATTTAACAAGCCTAATGGATCAGTTGCCAAGATTCTTGGATAATTTACAGAATCACAGAATTATTCAGGTTTGAAAAGATCTCTAAGATCATCAAGTCCAAAGTTCAGTGAAGGCCTGCCCCCATGTAGGTGGATCCACAGCCTGGACATCCCAGACCCTTTCACTGTCTTCATCAGGGCTGGGGTCAGCCTTTTTGCATCATTGTAATTTCCTGTTCAGACTTTGTTTGTAGGGCAATTTATCAATCGAGGCTCATGTTTACCTCATGTCACATGGAAATTGTGGTTCATGTATTAATGTGCATTTAGTTGTAGTAGAGAAGGAAAGTAACACCTGCCATCTCATTGTCCCAGAGAACATTTTCTTCCAGGCAATGGGGCCAATAATCCTCCTTCATTAGATGATCATAAAAGCTGCACGTTGTTGATTTGGTAGCTTATCCTACTTTCTCTGCTTCCGTTTGCTTCAGAGAAGGGTGGTAGACAGTTTGCTCTGTTGATTTGGGCTCATCAAAGAAGGTGGACATGTCCCAAAATGCTCAGATTTTTTAATGGGCAATACCTATCTACCTATCTGCAATCATATTCAAGCCCTCTGGACAAATTTCAGATTTATGTATTTTATTGCCCTGAATGTTTCCTTATCATCCTTTTCAGATACATAATAAACTGTTTCTTAAATGAACTCTAAGCCATGACACAAAGCTTCCCTCATTCATTCATATGCTGTTGGCTTCATGCAAGCAGCACTAGCTTTGTGGTTATGTGAAATGGACTCATTAATCACTGGATGTGATGGTGATGATACTACCACCCTTTACTCATGTCAGATGCCTCACAGCTGTCTGATGAGATAGATTTCTCATTTCTCTGGCAAGGCTTCATGAAAGACATTATACTAAAGATGAAAGGTCAATTTTATAAAATGGATGAAAACAATGCTTAGCAGATTAAACTAGCTTTCTTGTAAATGGTGCCAATACTTTCCAGTAAGTAATGTCATGAATTGCTTGATGAACAACACAAGTTGTGAGCTAAAGAAGATACTCATTACATGAAGGAAAATTAGACAACTTCATAAACTCAAATATGCCTTTAGTTTTCTTTCCACTATGATCTAGTCCATGAAATAATTGCCAACAGGTTATTTTAGCTAGGCTAACTAATGAAATATCCATAAAAGTTAGAGCTAAATTCAGTTTGCAGCAATAGCACTGTTTAGGCAGCACTGTTTCTAGATTTACAGGTAAGTGAGACGATACTAGGGACTCTGCCCTCTCCAAGCAGCCCACAAAAAGACCTTGAGCATCCCCTTGTACTCCAGACCTTCATGAGAGCCATTCTCTCTACTTGCATCACAGCAATTTTAAACAACCATTTCAATTTCTGGTTGCAAGTCAAAAGCATCTTCCCTGCTAGCAAATAAGTAGAGAAAGTTTCTTTGCAGAGGTAGGAGATTTTGTGTGGTTTTGTTTCCAGAGGAAATTACAGCTGGCATGGCTGCTAGACAGTACAACAAAGAGCACAAGTCTCTTGTGCAGTGGAAAGGAGTTGCTGAAAAGACAATATATTATTTCTGGCCTAAAATTCTCAATTCTGTTATCTTTACAGAAGCAGGGAAGTCCAAAATCAGTGGGGAATCTTACATGAAGAACGGGAGGAAATATAATCTGGTCATGTAAGAAAACATATTTAAAGTAACCGTCTTTCAAATAACTCCTTAGCAGAGCTTGAAGAATTCTAGAGAGCATTTGTGACTGTTGCTTATGGTACAAACACAAGAAGGAGGCTCTGCAAAGCATTTCTAGTGGGCATAGTGGAGGATTTTAAATGTAGCTTTCAAAACCAAACTTCGTAAGATGAGAAAGGAATTATAACAAGTAGTTGTCAGTGACCTTGAAGAGACTCAATTTAGTAACCCAGCAAGGTCCCTTTGAGTTCTGTCACCACACTTAAAGCCACTTTGCTTAAGTGTGATTAGCTTCTTTATTTGCTTTCCTAAACACTTGTGCCATAGGTTTCTGTTTTCACAGATATGTGACGAATGATTGCTGTGGATATGTGGGTATGCACTGCTGCATGCAGGTACTCACAGAGAAGGCTCTCTGTGCCAGGCTGTGCCCTATCCCCTCCTCTTTGATGTTTCCATCACATTGGCACAGAAGAAGTGGGCAGTTGCATGTTACTCAGGAGGATAGTTTGGAAAATAAACTTACCTTGGAAAATAAACCAGCAAATATTCAAATGAACATAACTACACCTTTGCCATAAGAGATGGAAGTGGCAGTCCAGTAGCATCAGGCTTGCACAGTGTATGTTCTCTCTGGTAAACCCATGAACAAAGGTTTTGGCAAAGCTGGTCACAGCTGCAAATGGAGACACAGTAACATGAAAGCCTATGCCCACCTCCTGGCCACCCCACACCAGTTCAAGCTCCTACATGATCTTACAGGGTACCCAGGTGCACAATAAGGTCTTCTTCTCAAGTCTTTGGCTGGTGAACACTAGTCAGCCATCAAAATCTGTTAATGAATAATCCCTGACAGAACAAAGGGCTTTGTTCTCTGGGCAAATGGTACTGGAGAGCCTTCTGAGACTCCCTCACCTTCCCTATCAGATGGGGCTGCAAATCAGATGAAGATGTTAATCCGACAAACAAGTATTTATACAATATCATTGACCGTTGCAGCCCAAGGTCACTGTGGAAAAAAAAAACACCGTAAATTTTTATAAACGTATTTTACTTGTGTCTTCTTCTTTAGAAATTATAGCACATTTACTTTCTGAATTATTTTCAAGGAGGGCAAGGAATAAACCACAAAAATACACATTTTGCAACCATAATTCATCTCCAGTGTAGCCAGGGGAAGTAGATTTGCAGATACATTTTCATCCAAACTTGTCTCCTTGAATATTTCCATCTTTTTCCAGCTTGCCCAGATAACCAAACACAGATACCAGAAAGATTAATTTGTTCTTTCTGGCTACAGTAGGGATCTCTGTTTATTGTTTGCCTTGGAATATATAATAGTTTTTCTTCCTTACATGTCTGTTTGCTGCCTTATGCCTCATCAGGGCATTTTAACCTTAGTCAATGCACAAAAGGTTTTACTGGTGGAAGAGCATTTAAGATCATCTCTCTTCGAACCATCTGGAGATCTATACCTAGAGCCTCTCTCCCATTTTTCTTTCTGGTATCCACTGTGTGTGTGTGTGCGCGAATGTGGCTCAGCTCATTGCTCATACACTATGCAGTGACCATAACTGGGGCGGAAGTTCTATCCAGCATCTCAGCAAAAAGTTTGTGTTCCCTGCATAGATGTGTTAACTTCCACCTGATTTCCCTGCCTTTTACACACATGATTTACTTTCAGCAAGTAATTTCATTCTCACCATTAGCATTCCCATTCATTTATCTTGCACAGAGGTTCAAGCTACAATAACCTTTCAGGACTGACTCAGTAAAACTCAAGACAAGAGCACTCTCTTTTTATCAAAAAGTGGATTAAACCTGTGCAACAGACATCTATCTTCTTACTCCACATGGAAAAATCAAGACTTACAGACTTGGTCTTTAGCTATTTCAAAGAGTAAAATCTGGTGTTAGTTAGACTTGGCTCATTTGACAGATGTCACATGAGTGATGGCAGAAGTGGTTCCACAGAACTACCTTTCTTTTTTAGTGTCCAGTCTAGACTATATGGATGCTTTCTAGATAGGTAAAAGGAGGTGAGCTGATTCCTGTCCCTCATAGCTTGCTCACAGTTGGACAAGAGGTGTGTGTGAAAGGTAGGCATGACACCAGGACAGATCATGTGTGGACTGGTGGCTCACTCCAGCAAACTGTGTTCTAGTTTGTCAGTCATTCTGCAGAGAGGTGCACTCTCAAGTCTCATAAGGAAAACATGGGCACTGACCCTCACCCTGCAAAAAACAACTTGCGAAGCTGATAAATACGTGAATTTGCAAAGTGAGGCTTAGCCAAGTAAATCTGACTTTTGTTACTTGTTCTATTCAGACTTTTTTAAATACTAAATTCTGCACTTGACATTTTCTCTCAATTACCCTAAATCATTAAAACTATAAAGGAAAAGTCTCCACCAATCTGGAAACAATAAATCTCAATACTGGAACATTAATCTCATTTCCAAACACCCTCCTAAATAGCACTTAATTTGAATTATGGATACTAGCTGCAGCTGTGTTCAAGTAAGAATGGCAAGCATGGTTTCATCGCACCAGAACATGACTGCATCTTCACAGTTTTATCGCTGAACTAAGGGGTCATTTCTGACCTTTGTGTTAGGAGAAATCCACCACTGTCAGCCCTATTTGGAAATGCCATTGAGACATAGTCTGCAGTAGTGTTTGACATGAAAATAAAGCATGATTTCCTGTTTGTGGCCATTTCAAAACGTTTCCCACAAGCCAGACCTGATCTACTTTTGTTTCTATTCTCATTGTCCCTGAAACACTGGAATTTCCTAGCCACTCAGCCCAATACAATCAAACTGCATATGTCTGAGGGTACAGCCAGTAGGTTTGTGAATTGTCAGCTGTGCAGTAGGTCTGCAGCACCCTCGACCATGCAAAATGTGCTGCATACAGCAGAATGCAGCATATTCCATTCAAAATATGTCAATGGAAAACAATCAAGACACATTTTATGTTACTTCTTTGATGTATCCTAAAATCAGGATTGAAATTACATTTTATCTTGGAGCTACTCTTCCTGTACCCCAAGGGTTTTAAGGACTGCTTTCTTGTTATAATAATTAAAAAAACAAAACAAAACAAAACAAAAAAAAAACACCAAAAAACAGAAGAAAGACTATATTTTTTAAACTAAAATAGCATAAGAATTAAACATTCTTAACAATCTCCACTTAATTTCTGGATCCTGAATATTGAAAAGCAGCAGCACTTCCACAACTCCAGTGTTTTCACAGCTCTCCAGATGAAAAAAAAATCCTATTCATTATTCTGCTCTTGTGCTGCCCAGTTTGGCTCAGCCTGAAGAACCTCTAGATCAGATTACAACAAGCCCTCCCACATATCACTGGATCATTTCTGAACTGTAAACAAGAGCCCAAAAATACACTTATGGTGCAGCTGTGCTTGTGGCCAAACTTCAATGTGCTATTACTTTAATTTGACTCTTAAAAGCATGAACAGATTCCCATCTTCAGGCAGGAAAGCATCCCATCAGTGGTTTCTTGCTGTTGATTTGCATGCATGCCTCTGACTCTTGCTGTGACTGCTGTAGCCAAAAGGAAAACCAGATCTTCATTTCCTTCAGCCTTGCATAAATAAAAATATCATTAAGTGCTATTTAAAATACGTTATATTTAACAAATCAGCATGAAATCCCTCACAATTTATTGCACTTGGCAATATTAATCAGTGTGGTCTATACTCTATAAATCAAGAACATGTTTGCTGGAGGTGTGTGCACTTGAAATCACTTCTAACCAGAATTCTTCTTTTATTTCCATCAGGAAGTGTTTTCTCCTATTTTACTGGATACATGTCTAGAGAAGTGACTACAAGATATATTTTAGTCAAACAATGTATTTTTTTCTCGTCCCACCAGATGGGAAGTGCTTTTTCCTTGTTGAAAATGTCATCTTGTATTGATTATCAATCACAATAAATATAAGGGTTTGAATTAAAGGGTTCCTGTAATTAAAAAAAAGAATTCAGAAGACAGAACAATGGGTACAATTAAATACTGAAAAATGCTTTGCCATTTTGCTGTGAAAAGTCTTTGGGTTAAGTTAGTAATGTCATGCTCATGCTCTTTAAACCTTATATGTAATAAATTGTTATACTGTTTACATATATAATGGTTTACTTTTTCTAATTTAAGATGTGCATTTTAAAGAGCTGTCACTAACACAGAGTTTATACACTCCAGATGTACTTGTAGGTCCTGGGAGGTGTGTCAGTCTGTGATGGAAGCTACTGTTTTCTAATGGTGCATAATACTACAGCATATACATGCAAATCAAGAAAAGGAGAGAGCATGCTAGTCATGGATTTTTATCCAGACACTTGAAGTCTAACCTCTCTACACCTTCTCTGAACACCTCCTGAGCCAGCCAGACACAGGTAATAGTGAATAGTAAATCCTCCACTCTCAGATGGAGGCATTTGACCAGACCACCCTTTGTTACCTCTGAGCCACCAAAATCCAAATTAGTCCTGGAGCAGACTTCATTCTTCAAGGAAGAGATGAAAACAGAGATGACTAGGAAGCCAAAGAATCTCCTGGGATACAGGAGCCTTTGGTTCAGACAGTAAAACTGAACCAGAGAAGAGTGGGTATGCCGAAATATATCCAGTGGTTCCAGCCATCACTGGAGAAGATATTATCATTAACCCATGGCCATAAATCAGCATGGAGCCGGTAAGGGGCTTCTGCAAAATGTACTGGTGTGACATCTGTGTTTTAAATGTAATGTAAAATGCAGGGACTCATTCTCTGTTTCCCTTACTGGAATAACCTGCAGCTCATTGGAAGTGCATTTCTCTCCTGTAGCTCTGAGGCTCTGCCTCTTGTTGCTTCCATCCAGACCAGCCATTGATACTGCCTTTATACATCCAGAGGCAAGTTTAAGTTATATGGCCAAACTTACGAATCAAGATGATGGACTGTGTTACTGCATGTAAGTATTTGAAGTATTTTAAATATTTTCGCTTACTATGAAAGGGCACTTTATGTTCATTGTTAAAACTGTCATGACTCATTTTTCTAAATTTGTGGCTTTAAAACTAAGCCAACTATTATGCTTGCTTCTGATGGGTAGCCTAAACAGGTTTCACTAACTACCTTGTCCTTTCTGTTATGTATTAACATTCTTACCCCTGCTTCTTCATTGATAACACTGCAAGTGTGGTATGATGAATTGGTTGTCAGAAGGTTGTCATTTGTTTCAGCTTCATATTTTGCAGATGAAGAAATGTTGTAGATCAGATTATATACTCACAAACACATGCCCTTCTCCCTCAGTGCTGCTTTATAGCAAGACTGATTTTGACTAGCTGACCTTAAGACAGAAGAAACCTTGCATGTGTTTGCATTTAGATTTCAAAAAGTGTTTTTTATTATTCTGTCCTTGCATTCTCTTCTGTATCTCACTTTCAAACAGTGAAAAATACAAATAAAGTATTTCTAATTTATCTGATTTACTTTAATAATCATAGCTACAGAGAATAACAAAGACCATTATTTATTCTACAAATATACATATTTTTGTCACCCCTACTTTTCTTGGACTTGGAAAAGATAGTTTTATATCAGTTTTGCCACTGTATCACATTCCACATTTGCAGTGAGCATTGCCTGGTTTCAAAAGAGTCTTTTTAATAAACACTTTTAACCTCAGATGCACAGTCATCCTCTTGAATCATGTTTTGTCTTGGCAAAAGCACCATAAGCATCACCAGTTGAAGTGTGTTTGCTCACCTGATTGGTTAATTTCTCCCTGTGCTCATACCACTTCATGTTAGCAGTAGTGGATAGGATTTTGACCCATGACTTACTTAATGTAAAAATATTGGAATAAGTCATACTGCCAGAACAGAAAATAAGGGAAAAAAAATAGCTGTGGGAATTCACTGTCTTGTGAAAAGGGATGGGGGAAAAGTAGAAGTTACTAACTTCTGAAGTGACATGAAGTTTTAATGAGGAAAATGTTGGGTCCAGGAAATATGCCCACAGTGAAATATGTGGATGCATGGAAGGAGAGGACATTCTTCTGAGATAAACTTTCTTGATATCCATGACCATGTTTTTAGCATTAAATGAGATTTGGGACAAAATCTAGGAATTTTGTTACAATGAAGTGTGTATTTTAGTGCCATCTTGACCTGAGACCCGAATAAAGGGACTCCTTTGACACAGCTCTGTGCAGTCAGAGGGAGGAAGAATGCCTCAGATGCTTGCCCTTGGAAGCATGCCATCACCCAGACACAAATGCTCCCAGCTCGTCTTCCAGGAGCTCCCTGAATAAATATATTGTGTGCTATATTAGATAAGGGCAAGCGTTTCAGGGATTTTTTTCAAATCATTGAAGAAGTTGCATCATTGTTAATACATCATCTCTAACACAGCACTCTCTGCCAAGGAAAAACCCACACAATCACATAAAGGCAACAAGCAAAGCAGCAGATATGAGCAAACCCAGAATTTCCGATTGCCTGCATTTGACTGCTACTGTTGCCTACAACACAGACTCTACATGAAAGACTCTGTACACTGATCCATACGTTATTTAGACATCTAAGCTGCTTATCCACAAATCTTCAAGGTTAGGCAGTGCAGAACTCAAATTGCCTGAGGAGAAGAGAAACCACAGGCACCAAAGCCAGACCCCTGGCTTGCACCACAGTATGCTTGATTTATAGATAGAAAGCCAACTTGGGAAGCCTTTTGAAGGTTTATTTACATATAGATGGGAAATGATACGGGTTTACTTAATAGAAAAATATTCTCAAAAGAAAAGCATTTTTTAGAGCTTGTATGTGGTGTTAGATGTTTGATAACCATTGTCATAGTCTACATTTGAATTTATCAAAGCCACTGCAGGTAAAAATGGTCTGGTGGCCTAGGACAGCATTTAGAAAGTTCCTACAACAAGCAGGAGTGCAAGGTTTAATTCCATCTGCAGCTGGAAAAAGCCAAGATTCAGACCTCATCCTTCTTGCAGAAGAGGCTGGGTCATGGAATAGCAAGTGTGCACCATCTCACATGGCCCACATGTCAGGGACATGCTGCTGGCAAGGAAGGTACTTGTCAATCTGCTGCAGAGAGGGAGCAAGTGAGAGCAATTCCTTGGCCTTGTCTGCTTGCTGTTTGGCCCTGGGACTCTGCTTTCAGTGAAAATGCCATACTGGAGGTGTTTGTGCAGAGCAATATTGAGAAACAGGTTTGGGAGAAGGGCTAAACGGGCCAAGGCCAGTCTGAGCAGCATAAGTGCCCTGTGCAGTGCCCAGTGAAGCACTTTCTGCACAGTGCCACAGCTCCCACAGGCTTGGTGTCACAGCTCCTACAGGCGCCAGTTGGAAAGCCCACAAAAACCTGTGTGCTCTCAGAGTTCCCTGCCCTCCTGTGTAAAGTCAGAAGCCTGAAAAGTCCTCCCAGAGGAGATGCACTCTAGTCCAAAGCTTCAATACAGAATACATACCTTTGTCATTCTGGTGCTTTTTGGTTTGGCATATCCTTAAATCACCCCCACCAGGGACATTCTGTAGCCATCCCAAGTAATCGGTTACAGACCTTCATTGCCTTGCTGAAAGAAACATTTTGTTCTTCTCCCTAACCAAAACTTTTTTTACTGCAACTTAAGTCCATTACTTCTTGTCCCAATCACAAGAGACAGAAAGAAGAAACTATTCCCTTGTGGTCAACAAAAGCCTTTTTTATCTTGGATATTTGCTGTCATGTTTTTAGTCTCAAGATTTCCTCCTTCCAGATAAGTAACTCCAAATTACTGAGTCTTCCTTCCCTGACCTGTTGTCCAGACCTGATCATTCTCTGTATAAAGAGTTTCTGGTTGATTCATACCTACCTGAAAGCACGGCAGCACAATGGGAGGCAGCATTCCATCAGGGGCTTTGCCAAAGCTGAGAGAAGCAGGAAAATTACTTAGTCTGGTAGTAATTCTGGTAAAGGCTGTACACTAATGATGGTCACCATTCGTGCATCTGGTCATTATCACAGCAATTTGGTGCACACACTTAGTATGTGGTTGATCAGAAGGAAGTCTCTGATCCACTACAGCCAAAGGTCCATTACTGCAGAAGAGCTGTCAGGCCGGTTGTTCTCCAGAGGCATTTCAGCAGTAGGCTGGTCTTATCTTACAAAAGCACCTTATAATGCTACCTGTTTAAAGCATCTAAAAATACTATGTGTTTGGTAACATCCTACTTTTTTCAGACTTGATCTGCAATTCTGGAATGGCAGTCGTGTCCTCTAGCACACATGAGGTTGCCCCAAGTTACAACAGCTTATTTAAAAAGCATTTGAGAGCAACTCAATCTTACTTGTGCATGTTGATAGGGAGGAGACAACAGACCATATTCTGCAGTTGTTCTGAGGTGCTTTCTCAGGTCCAAGAGATGGAGGCTCTCCTTCTCTCCAGCAGCACCTTTTTGGAGCCATGGTGCTCGTATGTCAGTCTCTTCCCAGAAACTGCAAACAAAATCCCAGTGCAAAGGTTAACTAGGTCCACTCCTTGCTTAAAGTAAAATCCCGTTTAAGGAAAAGTGTGTGCTTTTGGTTTTCCATGTTTCCACTACAGACATTACATTGTGGGAATTCAAGTCAGGAAAAGAGGAATTAAAAGTTTGCTTACTTTGGTCTCTGTATTTGGTCAGTGTATTCAGGATAATGAAACACTATAGGAAAAAAAAATGTGTCTGAAGCAGAATAAGAACAGCTCTGATTTGCATGGTGGGTATGAGGCGGCAGGAGCTTCTTAAGAGAAAAGACAAAACCACCACAGAATACACATTATCTCTGAAGACAGAAAGCTCTAGACTATACAGTAACACAACATATATTTACTAACTTCTTGAGAAAAATGTTAGCTAAAATATTTCTGACATTTTATTATTGCCTCTTATTTGTCTTAGATTATTTGATAAGAGTGGTGAAGCTGTTACCTAAGATTTACACTACGCAATTGCAATTAGTTAAGATTCTTTCTCTAAGCCATAGGGTATCTTTACATATTCAGCTCTTCAGAAATTGCATTCCAAAATTTTGAACTATACATACTTAACAGCAGGACTAGGAGGAATTGCTGAGGGTTCACCAGGAACACCTAGTCAACATTTTCTGTTATGTGAATTATACTGTTAGGCAACAAAATCTTCTGAATCTCAGATCTGGAACTTTTTCTTCTGCCTCTTATCTTGACTATTTTGAAGATCAGAACTAACACAACTTAGGGACCTGATAACTAGGATCAGAATCTTTCTCAGATTTTCTCTATATTGATTGCTAGAAGAACTTTTGTTACATTTCCTAGTAAAAAAAAAAAAAAAATTAAAATTTTTATTTCTTTACTTTTGCATTTTGACTTTCAAATAACTTTGACAATAAAAGTTATTGTCTCACGCTTTCCATTCTGTTTCAGTTAATTATTGTCTATTATTCTAGAACTTAAAACTAACCTTTCATAATTTTCACCACAGAATTATTTTACAATTTTACTAAGTCAAAGACAGGGAGAATCGAGAAACATGTAAGCATTACAGTTAGTTAGAACACAGACTAAAATAATCCCTTTTATCCCCAAATAAAATAAAGTACTTCATGACCAAGAAATATATTTTTAGTATAACATCATAGTTTGCATTCATACAGAAATACTATAAATATACAATTCTGATTCTAGCCCTAGTGCAGTGTACACAGGCATCCAAAAGTTCACATAGATAATGAAAATTGGAAAACATTAGGGCTTTTTTTCTTAACATTTGTGGTTATGTGAGTTTGTGCAATCAGGCATTGGCAGCAACATCTTGGGCAGAGGTGATTCTGGTACTGTCTTTCTAAACTCACCAGAACCTGCAGGTGCATGTGACACCCTCTAGGTCTTGACCTAACCTGGTACACTGCTTCCTTCCAAACAGTTGCACAACAGTTGCTTTCAGAAAAATGTCTGTTGCTTTCCATTGTATATATTCTGGGACTACTAATGTTGGTCTGCTTCATAAAACTCCTCAGTCTGAAGAGTTATAGTTTACTTCAGTACTTTGAGTACATTAAGATTATTGAAAGAACAAAAGCCCTAAAAACTATCTACCAGGCTGTTGTATTTGACACTCAATCTGTGAACCTGCAGGTTTACAGCTAACATAGCTGGGATCTGGTTCAGAATCTGGACCTGATTTTGGCCCTCCATTCTGCTGCAGACTTGAGAGGTGTATGCAGTCATATGCAACCCCCCTTATATGTCCTATAGCAAACCCTGTAGCTGTATTATTATAACCATACATAGCTACATGTAATACCTGGAATTCAACCAGCAGCCAGATTTGAAGGATCATCCATAAAAGTTTCACATAGCTAAAGAAAGCAGTCAACCCACTCTTAATAAATTTAATATTTTCACAGATTCTCTGGTCAGCTTCACGGTGTAAGGTACTCTTTAAAGAGACATATACATTTATATATATGTACGTAGGTCACCTGGAAAACATCCAAACTCTTCCCTAAAGCAGTCAGACACAAATTTCTAGACATACTAAGCAAGATCTGTAGTAATGATATAACTCACAGCACTGAAGATTTATTTGGTGTAGTGGTGGGTTCAGCAGAATTTCAGACCTTCAATTATGTCATAAGATAAGCATGTCAGAGGCTATGGATATGTCAGGTAATTTGACTTGTGTACCTGTCTTTGTTCTGGCATCTGCCCACTTGTGATATACACAAATGATATTGCCGAGGGAGTACTGAAGATCTGACTGTTACTGGTACTTGTTAAAATGAGACGTAAAAAGGTAAATATTAAGAATCTATCTGCTTGGTTTAGAGGAGTCAGGCAATGTATTCCTGGCAGGATAAAACACCAGCCAATGTGATACAGCGCATTTGTGTCTGATACATGATTAAATGCCAACATGTAAGATGAAACACCAAAGGTCTGCTTTCTGGCATGGATTCTAGAAAAAAGATGTTTAACAGTGGTAGGAGAAAATGCTCATTAAGAATAGCCTATCCGAGAAAAAACACACCAGGTTTTGTGAACAAAGGCTCAACTCAAAGAGTTGTCACAGGTAGCCTGCCGTAGGCCTCAGTGTGGAGGAGGAAAATAAGGAAACAGAAAACATAAAAGACCTGGAATTAAGTGTAATGGTAAAGGCTATCACTCATTTGAGTTGAACAATATTGAAGGCATGCAAAAGGAAGAAATTAGAGGTTTTATGGAACGTAAACCTTCATATGACCCCAAATGTTGCAGTAAAATGAATTATGTTTTCACTAATTGCAGTGCTAGACTCCCAGGTCCCAGAAAAGGTGAGAAGTGGCTTGGTAGACTCTGAATATGGAAAAAATTGACATAATGAAGAATTTTGGTCAGCTCTTTTACTAGCCATCTGTATTTCTAAAGTCTTTGGGTGCAGTTTCTTACTGTGTTTCCTTGAACTGATTAGGGCAAGACACTGTGCCTTAAGGGCACTATTAGGAAGGCATCAATAATATTATGTTATTAGAGTTTGATAATAATTCATACACAACAACTTCCTAATTGGAAAATTAGGTGCACATGGATTGATTCTTTCAGTTTCTGATGCCTACTAGGTGACCCAAAAGTTAAACTAATCTCCAGTGTATTTTTCTTCACCAAAACTAGTTTTCTGGCTATTTCTCAAAATCAAGAAGTCACAATCCTTCCACCTTTCTTTTGCATTTTCCTTCTCTGAGCTACCAAAAAGAAAGAAAAAAAATAATCATAAGAGATTAATTACGAGGGATTATGAGACATGGTTAAATATGGGACCATAAGACCTTAATAAATTACACCCTGGCTGAAATCCTCTGCACATAACTCCTTGGAAAGGAAGAACAGACCATGTATAACCTAGTAAGTCAAGTTTAACCAACAAAAATGCATAAGTTTTTATAAAGTCCTTTAAGATGAAACCCCTTTATAAATCTAGTCTTTTTTTGGTTTGGTTTGGTTTTTTAACTGTATAGAATATATCACAGAATCACAGAATAATCAAGGCTGGAAGAGACCTTCAAGATCATCTAGTCCAACCATCAGCCTAGCAAAACTATAATCATCCCTAAATCATATCCATCGTATCTAAGTGCCATATCCAGACATCTCTTGAACACTTTCAGAGATGGTGATTCCACCAGCTCCCTGGGCACCCGATTCCAATGCTTAACTACACTTACAGTGACAAAATTTCCTTCTAATATCTAATCTGAATCTCCCCTGGCAAAACTCAAGGCCATTTCTCTCCTATCACTTGAGACATGACAGAAGAGATTGACGCCCACCTCATTAAAACCTCGTTTCAGATGGTTACAGAGAGCAATGAGGTCCCCCCTGTGCCCCCTTTTCTTCAGGTTAAACAACCTCAGCTCACTCAGCCACTCCTCGTAGGACTTACCCTCTAGAACCTTCACCAGCTTTGTTGTCCTTCTCTAGACTCGCTCCAGCACCTCGATGTCTTTATTGTAGTGAGAGGCTCAAAACTGTACACGGGACTTGAGGTGTGGCCTTGCCAGTGCTGAGTACAGGGGAAGAATCACTTCCCTGTCCTGCTGGCAGTACTGTTCTTGACACAGGCCAAGATGACCACCTGGCCACACTGCTGGCCAGCTGGCTGTCGACCAGCACCCCCAGGTCTTTTTCTGGATGACGGCTTTTCAATCACTCTTCCCCAAGCCCGGGGGTTGTTGTGACTGAATAGCAGGATGTGATACTTTGCCTTTTTGAACCTCCTGCAGTTGTCCTCAGCTCATTGCTCCACTCCGTCAAGAACAGTTAAGATCTCTCTGTAGAGCCTTCCTACCCTCAAGCAGGTTAACACTGCTGCCCAAATTGGTGTCATCTGTAAACCAACTGAAAGTGCTCTTGATCCCCTCATCTGATCATTAATAAAGATGTTAAACAGGACTAGACAATACTGATCCCTGGGAAACCCCACCAGTGATTGGCTGCCAGCTGGATTTAGTTCCATTCACTGCCACACTCTGGGCCCAGCACCCAGTGAAGAGTACACCAGTTCAAACCATGAGCAGCCAGTTTCTCCAGGAGAATGGTGTGGGAGATGCTGTCAAACACTTCACTGAAGTCCAGATATACAACATCCACAGACTTTTCTTCATCAGGTCGCTTTGTCATAGAAGGAGATCAGGTTGGTCAAAAAGAACCTGCCTTTCATAAACCCATATGATTACAAGTGTCTTTTCAAAAAATATAGTTTTATAAGAGTTTCCTTTTCCTTCATATTTTTAAACCCTACAGAATATATGAGTAAGAATAAGTAAATGAAAACATCTTGGGAGAATAAGCACAGGAGGTAATTTAATTAGCACTTAGAAAATATGCCTTGTTCATGCTGGAGGATAGCTTTCAAAGGCATTGACTTAAAATAATTTTGACAGTATTTGAACTGCAGAGTTGTTGGAGGATTTTTGCAACATGGACATATGTATACATGGATTTTGCCTGCTTCACCGGGCTACACTGAAGTGAGTTTCTAAAAAAGTAAATGACCTTTTTTTAATTGGAGTGGGTGATCTAAAAGTTTCTGAATAGTGTATATGAAAGTAGGATCTGAAAGGCTGAAGTAATTGCTAATTGTAGGGTGTTCACAAAACTTATTTCAGACCTGGAGTCTGAAGTGGTCACTGTGAATCACTGGATTGCTAGGACTGCTCTGATGATTAAGGTCAGAATTGGGAATTAAAATAGGGTTTGTGACACCAAAAAAATGAAGAGATACTTTTACTGCAAAAGCCTTAAACCTCTGCAATGTCTCTGAAGATCATAAACATGTGCTTTAGCTGAGGGTGAGGACAGGGTTTTTTGGTAACATAGGCTATGGAGATAGAGTCATTCCTGTATCTCTCCCTTCTACCTGTAGATTCTGGTACATAAAATAGGTCTGCAGCTGTCAATGCCTCAAACAGTACCTTTAACTGTAACCCACCAACACTTAGCAAAAATACATGCATTTGCCCCTGCTGACATTGAATCATAGAATGATAGAATGATTTGGGTTGGAAGTGACCTTTAAATGTCATCATCTAGTCCAACTCCCTTATGATGAGCAGGGACATCCTTAATTTGATCATCCTAGCCTTTAGGTCTTGCTATGGTCCAGCAGTTAACTTGGTCTACTAGACTCAGATGTTCAAATCCTAAACCATATCCTAACCCTAACTGCTGACCCAGTTTATTAACCTGTGCCAGAAGCAAGCACTAACCTGCTCAGACTAAGTCTTCTGAGTAGAAGGAAGAAGAAAACTAATAATCTAGAAAACTTTAAGCCAAACAAGGATACTTGGAGCGAGTCTATGTACTATACAGGAGTTCAACTTGCTTTTCCTGGACAAACTTCGGGTGTTCAGATGCTCAGGTTGCTGGGCAATCTTTTTATGCCTAGATATATTGATCTGTTTTCCTGATATGATTTGTTGAATGTTACTGCTCCATATTTGCAATGGTTTCAGCGACCATAGCCTTATCTACAAAAATATCTGAAGCCACATGTTAACATGCTTTTACCACAAATAGTGGTTCATTTTGATTTTCTAGTCTTTCAAATATTTTTAGCTGCTATTCACCTGTTTAAAGTCCTTTATTACTATTTACAGGGAAGATACAGTGCTTCATAATCTAGATAAGGAACTTTGGACCAGGAGAAGCAGATACAAATAAAAAAACCCAAGCAGATCTGGAAAACCCCAGAAACTGAAGGTCCTTTTCATAAACTATTCCTTCAGTACTTATGAATAACAAATACATCCACTGAAATAAGGTTGTGACTCATGTTCAGAAAAAGGCCAAAATTCATTGGACAATCTGTTCATAACAAATAATTTAACCAGCTCTAAAAATATTTGTGGTGTTTTTCCTTACAGGGGAAAAAAATTGTCTCACCAACATGAACTTGTTAAAAGGCAGAAAAAGTCTAAGGACTGGCTCATAACCCTTCAATCCAGCCCAAATAAGGACAGTATGTGGTTGCACTATCCCAGGAGCACAGCGCTCACCAGACTGTGCCTGACAATCTGATATTTCCCCCGTGAAGAGTAGGAGAGAGAAACCACTCAGCTGGTATATTGCTATAACCTGCCTGCCCCAGTGCTGGCCAGAGAAGCACAGAGGTGAGGTCAGCAGGGTCTGCCATCACCCTGACACTCCGACAAGCTCCAGCAACACAAGTCACTCATCTGGGGAGCCAAGCAGCACCTAACACTTTTATCCTGCACAATGCAAGCATACAAGAAACCTCAGCTTGGTCCAAGTTTTCAAAAATAATTTTCCAAATCTTGAGGTGAGTTTTGAACATTTGCATAGTTAAAAAAAAATAGAAATATGTGAATATCTTACACCTGTATTCTGCAGGTTCTGTGTGCCCTGACCTGGTACTGAACTGTTCTGTTTGACAGTTCCTACCTTTCCATCCTTTCAATGTTTTCTGACTTACTGAGGTTACACTGATGTGTGGCACAGCACTAAATACATTTCTGAAATCCAAAGAAACTATGTCTATCAAGCTAGGTTAATGTATCTCCAGGAATCCAAATACACTTCTCAGACATGGGCTATTTTTTTTTTAATTGTTTCATGCTGAGTGACCTTTAATCATGGCTAAGCTTCACGAACAAAGATATGGGAAGGGCTCTACCCACGCTTGCTACAAGCACGCTGATGGCTAAAAAGGCCAATGTGGGATAGACAAGTCTGGGTACAAAAGGCACCACTAAAAGTCTCCTTAGGGGGTATTGGTGAGGTGCGGTTCTTTCTGTGTTGTCTTTTCTCCTCGAGACTAATTCTACGTGAGTTTTCAAAGGAAGCAGCAGCATTATAGATGGCATGTCTCCATGTCTCCTGATTTGAGGCCAGAGTGATGGTAGTCAATACAGCCAAGACTGAGGTGTTGTATCAGGGAGTCCTTATATCTTATATAAATCTAAGTGCCAGGTCTAACACTTTGGTTGCAATAACCCCATGCAGAGCTGTAGGCTGGGGACGGAGTGGCTGGAGAGAGGCTGGGCAGAGAGGGACTTGGGAGTGCTGGTTGATAGGAGACCAAACATGAGCCAAGCAGTGTGCACGGGTGGCCAAGAAGGTCATCTTGGCCTGTATCAGGAATAGTGTTGCCAGTAGGAATAGGGAAGTTATTCTTCCCCTACACTTGGCATTGGTTAGACCTCACCTTGAGTACTGTGTCCAGTTGTGGACCCCTCAGTTTAAGAAAGATGTTGAGTTGCTCAAATATGTTCAGAGAAGAGCAACGAGGATGGTAAAAGGGCTGGAGTACAAGCCCTGTGGGGAATGACTGAGGGAGCTGGGATTGTTTAGCCTGGAGAAGAGGAGGCTCAGAAGAGAGCTTATTGCCCTCTACGACTAGCTTAAGGGAGGTTGGAGCCAGGCAGGGGTCAGGCTCTTCTCTCAGGTCCCCAGTGACAGAACGAGAGGACACAGTCTTAGGCTGTGTCAGGGGAGGTTTAGGCTGGATATTAGGAAAAACTTCTTCACAGAGTGAGTGATTTCCCATTGGAATGGGCTGCCCAGGGAGGTGGTGGAGTCACCGTCCCTGGATGTGTTTAAGGAAAGGTTGAATGGTGTACTTAGCAACATGGTTTAGATGGTTTAAATAATGGGTTGATGTTGGGTAGGTTGATAAGTTAGGTAATAAGTTGGACTTGATGATCTCTATGGTCTTTTCCAACCATGTTAATTCTGTGAGATCTCCTCTTGGGGGCTCCTCTATTGTGGCAGCCAGTGGCGAGTTCACCAGAAAGCACAATCTTAGGGAGGCGGTGATCCTCCATCCTGGAAACATGCCCTGCCCAGTGCAGTTGTGTTCTCAATAGCATGGCCTCAATACTGGTGACCCCTGCCTGTTCAAGGACAGTAACATTAGTCACATAATCAGTCCAGTGGGTGTTTAGGATTGTATGGAGGCAGCGCTGATGGAAGTGTTTGAGAAGTCACAGGTGATGGCAGTAGATGACCCATGATTCAGACCCATATAAAAGAGTAGACAGTACAATGGCTTTATAAACATGTCGTGGCCTGCTGGGAGCAGGACATCTGTGTGATCAGGGGATGCTTGGCAGAGGAGCTGCAGTGACAGGCTGTGTCCCTTGGGCATGGCCTGATGTCTGTGGTTGGACAAGTCAGCTGACCTTTAGGTTATTGGGTGATTAATGTAAATATTATAGTGTGTTATGTAGCTGCTTGCTGCGTAGAGAGAAGAGGCAGACATCTTGTCTAGGCAGGCAGACATCCTGCCACAGAGACAGATATCCTGTCACAGAGACAGACATGTCTAGGCAGATAGGCATGTTGTGGCATGCACGTACTGTCTGTTAAGGTGAGTAGATTAGCGTAGGAACCATAGGAAGCATAGTAGTAATAGCTTAGGTTAGCTTAGCTTAGGTAGGCAGGCCTGTAGGACCTAACTGTAAGCATGACACCAGCTGTGTGTAAATAGCTGTGTAGATACTGCTTGTAATAAACTTGGCTGATGCATAAGCCTTCTTGGAGGCAGCGTATAAGCCACTAGGCGACATTTAGTACCCGCCATCTGGTGACCTCCCGACGTGCCTGTGAAGGACCACGCCATGGAGGTGACATAAACACTAATCTTTGTACTTTTCTTCAGGTGTTTGTTGCACCAGATTCTTTTATGAAGCTTCCCGAAAGCTCTGTATGCCTTTGCTAACCTGTTATCTTTGTCAATCCTACCATCCGAGGGGAAAATACTTCCTAGATAGCTGAACTGCTGGACTGATCTGAGCTCTGATTTACCTATGGTGATGTGAGGATGATGGTAAAGTTCTTGAGGTGCAGGTTGGTAAAGAACTGTCTTCTTCAAGCTGACTTCCAGCCCAAAAAGCTCAGCAGCCTCTGCAAAGCAAGATGTTAAGCAAGATGTTAAGAGCTGCATCTGTGTGAGCAACGATGGCAGCATCATCAGCAAAAACCAGCTTGCAAGCAAGGTAATTCAGAGCCTCAGTGTGGGCCTTCAGTCATCTTAAGTTAAATAAGTTACCATTGGTATGATATTGGATGTGAATACCATTATCTTCACCAAGATCTGCCATGGCCCTTTGGAGCATCATGCTGAAGAAGACTGTGAATAGAGTTGATGCGAGGACGGAACCCTGTTTCACACCACTGGATATTGGGAAGGGCTCAGAGAGTGCATTGCCAGATCTGACTTGGCCGCGCTGATCCTCATGTAACAAGATAATCATTTTGGGGAACTTAGGAGGACATCCTACTTGTTCTAAGATCTGCCACAAACCTTTTCTGCTCACGGTGTCAAAAGCTTTGGTGAGATCAACAAAAGTTACATAGAGTCCTTTGTTTTGTTCCCTACACTTCTCTTGCAGTTGTCTCAGAACAAATACCATATCTGTGGTACTCCTGTTAGCTCTAAAATCACATTGGCTTTCAGGTAGAAGTTCTTCTGAGACAGCTGGTACTAATCTGTTCAAAAGAATTCTTGCAAAAATCTTACCAGCAATAGAGAGCAAAGTAATGCCTCGATAATTCAAGCAGTCTGATTTTTCTCCTTTCTTCTTATACTGCATGACAATGACTGCATCACGGAGATCTGATGGTAGTTTGCCTTTTTCCCAGCAACACACAGTAAGATTGTGAAATTTAGCATAGAGTGCTTGGCCTCCATGCTTCCAGATTTCAGGTTTAATAAATCCGAGCTAAACAAAGCCCTTATAGGTCAATGCATCTATTTCCTCCTCTTAATGTGCTCTGGTTTATAGGTACGTAGAAAATGCTGTAATTTTTCAGCCTCATGCAAACATCCCCTAAATGCAATGCGAATTTGTGCTGTTCTGGCTGGAAGCCTGCATGCATAAATTCTTATGAGTAAGAGCTCTTCCTACAAAAATGTTGCTGCCTTGTATGACAAGAGTTAGGTAGATTCAGACTTGCACTGCTAGGACTGCCTGTAGGATACCTCCACTAGACCAGAAACCCTGAGAATAAGATGTCACCATTCAGACAGAAGCAACATGGGAAAATGAGCTGCCTGTATGTATTCTTCCTGTACAGAACAAAGAACAAGTCAGTGTATGACAGTGTATGGTAAGGCTGAAGCCATTCATTGTGCGAGATTTGGTTTTAGTGTGGAAATATCTGAAGGAGGCAGAGAATTGCAGTGCATAGTTCAAAGGAGAAACCACACACCAAGATGGACTCTTGAATCTAACTCCATAGATGGCTTAGGACAATGGAAGAAAATAAGGCAGGGAAATCGTTGGTGTCATTTAGTTGAGTCTTGCTCATTTGTGAAGCTACTGAAGGAGTGGATGGCCTGAGATGCTTTCAAAAACTCTTCCAAAGCCCGTGTGTGTGTTTGCTGTGCTGATGAGTGTAGATGGATTCCCCAAAATAAAATGTTTGGTTGTATGAGAATAAAACAACTGGGTTTATCAGCTTGCTTAAGAAATTGCTTTCAGCTGGGCATGAGATGGTCAGAGTGGTTGTATGTCTTGGTCACAGTGTGTGCAAGCTCACAATGTGTGATATGAAGTCAATCTCAGTGTAATTGAAATCCAAAGTTCTACTTACAACAGGTGTTATACAAAGTCTGGGCTCTCTGAAGGTGTGAAAGAGAGCCTGGGTTTACTGCACATAGTGTAGGTACAGATGATGAAAAGTCTGGGCACTTACATACCAAGGATGCAGTTGCTGCACCAGCATATGGACTGTGCACAAATTGCCTTCTCTCAGAGCCTCTCCAGCTGGGGTCATCACTTACAATGCCACTGACATCCAGAGTACTGTGATCATTCCTCATCTTTCTAGCAGAGCATCCAATGATTTGTTACAAGTTTATATAGCTGCAATAATTCCCTTGTCATATCAGGATGAAGAAATAAACAGTCTTAAGTTGGGTATGGCACTGGAATAAGGAAGCCAGGGGCTCACTGTTCATCTCTAGCTGTGCCCTGAGCTTTGAGACTCCAGTGTGACACATTTATGTCTTAGAGCAAACAATGCAAATTCCCAGCATATTAGTTATAATAAAATTTGCACAATTAAGTTACATGTAAATGGAAAACAATTCATCAGTGTTGAGAAGCAGCTGAATGCTTTCAACTGTACAGTCTAAATACAGCTTCAATCTTTCAGTTAGTCCATAAGGAAGGACTTCTTGCCCATATAGAGCATCTTCTGAAGCAATGAAGATATGAGTCATTTTTATAACATAATATTTGTACTGGAGCAAGGTACCATATATCTCTTTTTACCACCTTCTAGAAAAAACAATTCTCAAAATATTTACTGCTTATACCAGAATAACTATCTCCAAATGGAGGACCTCAAAGGGCATTGGACATGGCTGATGAGCCAACCCCCCCAGCTACAATATCCTGTACCTGTTGCTGATCTCTGTTCTGGACTAGTGTAATTTCGGGGAGAAGGATAAAAAGGGAAACTCCCTTTTACAAAGAAAACAAAGAAGCCATCTGTGACAGGGGTTTTTATCCAAGCATTGGCTGTTTGAGTGCTGTTCAGAGGTTTCTAATGACAGAATTGGTCCCAACAGAAATGGATTAGTGGGTAGAGAACAAGTGAGGAGGTCAAAAGGTGAAAAATAAATGCAATTTATCACATGCCTGTGCTGTTTATCAGCTGGTTAGAGAAATTAAGAAAATCACATGGATATCATCACTTTGCATAGGAATGGGATCACCCTATATACATACAATCTGATCTACCACTCTGAGTTAGCTTGTTAAATTTGTGTAAAGGGATGATAAACTAGACCCAGCTAATTTGCATCATCTTGCAGGCTCCTTTTTGGGGAGTAAACATATGTCAGTAGCTTTAACATGACCAACCTTTACAGTAAAGGGCCAGAGAGGATATCTCATACCCAGATGGGGAAATTTCTATGCCAGTTTTAGAATTCAGAAAATATACATATCAACAGGCACATATGCAGTAAGCATAAAGATTAGCATTGGAAATGACAACTTGTAAGCCAAGTTTTAGCTTTATGTGATTTGAAACAGCTGAGTGATAAATTAAAATAAAAACAAATGCCAGCAGCTCCTTAGCGCTAATGGGATTGGTGGGTGCTCCTGTCATGAGAGCCTGTTGAATACATATTGTTATAATTGGCTGGGTGGAGGTGATAGAACAAACGTGACTCTTCCAAGGCAGTGTTGGCACTGAAAATAATTGTTAACAGATTTAGTTTTGTATTCACCTCTTTTTTCCCCTATAGCTCCTTCTTAACTTATCAGCAGATTTTATTTTTGGGTTATTATAAATCGCATCCTTCTTTTATTGATTCTTCTGAATTGCCAGCTAGCTCCTAATTGTTTCCAGCTCTGGCATTTCAAAATTACTGATTTCCTTGTAAATACTTTAATCATTCTTATATCTTCCCCTTCATCCCTCCACCTTCTCTTGATTTTCTTTGGCTTAAGATTTTCTCAGAAGAGCTGTCAGCTTAGTTAACCCTAGTCATTCTAGCCAAACACTGCTCTCATTCCTATAGCAAAGGGGTAGTCAAGAACTGTTGATAAATATAAGTCCTCATCTAACTCAACCCTGGCATGAGTGCTTTGAGTCTAAATACTCTGGATTTGAACACTTAGTTCATGTGCTGTCAAGGTGTACATATTACATCTCTCTATACACACACAAACACACATACGTACACACACATACATATATGTACACGAAGTGAGTGTAGGTTTTTATATGTAAATATACATAAACATAGATATACTGTATAAATATAAGGCATAAATAAGGCATACCTATATTTATAAATTAATGCATGTGCTTGTATTTAAGGTCTGGCTTGCTACTCCCTTTTCCCTCCACTGTGCTGCATGGCTCCTGGAGCACAACAAATGTCATTGCACTGAGACCATCAGTGTCACCCAAGAGTCACAGATCAGCAATTCATCATGCATCAGCTGAGCAGTAGAAGCTGCTGACAGATTCATGGATAACCAAGGGCAAAGGGAAGGAGAGGGGATGGCTTACAAGATCTCTACAAGCGTTAGCAAAGACAATTTAAGTTACATTGCATTAGCTGGACGCTAGAAATGTGCAGACATGCTGCTGGGGCATCACTGACTCAAATCACTTGCCAAGAAGCAGTAACTGGTGCATGAGCCTGTGTTCTGCCCTGCTGACCAAGGCTCTTCTCTCGCTTCTCTACACAGCAGTGTCAGTGCATCTCTCTGCCCTCTCATGCTTTGGACCACCAGCTCAGCTGCTCCTCATCCCCCTGGCAGAGCAGATGACTGCCAAAGGAGAGCTGTCTCCTTGAACGCAAGAGAGCAAAGAGATCTCAGCATTGCTATGCTTCAAGGTTAGTGGATCCCCGGGCAGGAGGCCTGCAGGCTGTCTGTTCTGTAATACAGAGCAAGGCAGTAAAGCCCAGAGACTAGTAGCAAAGTGCCATTTACTTTCATGAAGTTGTGGGGTTGTTTTCTTTTCTATCCCCATCAATTTTCATTTCACTGCAAAGGCCTGTGGCAAATAAAAGGGAAACACCAGGGAAAGTTTTGCACTCTTCCAAAATCCTTCTGACTGGCCTAGCCCAGAATGGTCCCAAACACTGAACTTTTATTCTCATGGATCAGAAATTATCTCAGATTAAAAAAATCCCCAGCCCTGTCCACACTTGCTTCCAGCTCCTGGAGCCACACACACATTTGGAGAGGTGCAGGAGGGGAAGTCTCCTCACAGTGCTGTCCTCACGCAGGCACTGCCTGATTCCCTGGGTTGGAAAGCCCCGCCACAGCCACAGCCTTGTCCTGGGAAGCACACACTGCTATTGCTCCCTGAGCTCCCCACTCAATCCAGAGACATGCTGGAAGAATAGCCCCACAGAACTGAAAGCCTAGCCTGCTGAAGACTGGAGCTTTCCAGGCTCTCAGCCTTGTTCAGCCTCTCAAGAGCCAGAATTACTATCCCAGATGCATGTCACTGAGAGGTCCAGATCAACAAATTCTTGCACAATGAATAGAAATTTTCCTAGACACATTTTTTTTCCTATTGAAAATGCAATGCTCTGAGCTTCCAGCAGGGCAGGGCTCTTTTAAAAATGCATAACCCATAAATTAATTAATACAGGACTAACATGAGTCAATATAAGGGCACTTGAGGGCAATCCTTCTTTCCCTGTTGCATGGTTGCTCCCTCTTCAGACCTTGCCAAAACTACCCCATTGCTACACTGAAAGCAGCTAATGGCAGCTGTTAAACATATGGTTCAATTTTAGGGATCAGTCCCAGGCATGAAAATTAGTTTTCACTTGGGTTAAATACAAATAGCGATTAAATGCCTCTTTGCATAGTGAGAACAGAAGCAGTTGGAAGCTGCTGCCTAGAGCAAGATCCTGCCTGAGAAGAGCAATGGCCCTCAAGGTTCATCCCTGAGCACAGGCACAAAGGTGAAAGAATGGATCAATTGTAGCTGTGTGCATTAGCAAAGTAAAAGATTGAAGAGGGACATGATTTTGGGAGAAAATGAGATTTCTTTCAGTCATGATATTCATTGGAAAAGTAACCTTGTTGATGGTACAAAACAAAGCTGGTCTGTCTTAAGGTAATATTGCCTTGTCCTATTTAGAACAGTTCACTAAAAATGCACAATATAGGATTGTTTTAAAAGTCAAGTTTAATAAAAAGGAAGAAGAAAGGAGTTTATATACACAGAATGACCACGTTTTTGTTATTGGGAGGGGGGTGTGTTTGTTTGTTTGTTTGTTTCTATAGACCTCTTCCAGTCTTATCCATTTTGGTTTGATCATAAGTTTACTGCAGGAAGCATACTTGGTTTTTGCAGAGTGGCAGTCAGCATCCTGGAATGATAACAAGTATCTGTATTTATGATTAAATGCGTTAGAAATCAACTTTGAAAAACACCTTTCTGCTGCATATATGCAGCAGTGGTTATGACTCTGGTAGTGAGAGCTAGCTATGCTTCTGTGTATCTTGAAATTAAAAAATTTTTTTGCTTCAGGCAAGCTAAATCTTCTAAGCAAGCCTGGATATGTTGTCTCTGTCCCAGCTGTTAAGTTAGTGTAAACTTCCAGTTCAGCAAAAACTTCAGTTTCTTGAGAGCTTTGAAAGTCTACAGCAGAGTAAGTGTGTAGCCAAGGAGGTGCAATTCTGTTTCCAAATCCACAGGCTCACCCTTACAATTGCACCCAACCTTGAATTCTTGTTCTATTTCTGTGGTAGAACCAGGATTCTCAAGTTGTGTATCACTCAGAAGAGAACTTTTGGAATTTTCTTTTCCTATAATTTTTCTAAGAATTTCAATATATCATTGACATGTTGGCTCTTGACAGTTAAATTGGGATGCTACAACTGAAAAAAAAAAAAAAAAGGAGAGAAAAGAAAGTTCTGAGTGTTGCAGAAGATCCATCTTCTCAAACTGAGCAGGGGAAATGATTACCCTGTTGAATCACAGGGGAGCTGCAGCTGGGTAACTGAAAAGATTTGTTGTCTGAGAAAGCACATTTTTTTCTCTCCTTTCTTCAGCTATCAGGACCACTGGGACTTCACCAGGTTCATAGATCTGCTGCATAATGTGTGAATGGCCATATCTCACCATGGAGTCAAGAGTTGAGTTGTTATGAGTACGACATAAACAATATCAAAATCAGAGTTGACTTGTGAGGGAAGACATAGTGATAGTGGGTAAGAGCAGGAAAGTGGAGCAGGAAAAATCAGATGGGTAAACCACAAAACCACAAGATGCTGGCTGGATGGATTTGCAACCTGCTTATCATTTTGAAATGACTGGTCATTTAGGTCATCTCAAAATTATCAAAGGAAGAGGTGGAGCAGTTTAATCAGTCTTACTGATGATAAGTCTCTGTATAGAAATCTCAGGTCATCCCAAGTATTGTTGTATCACTCTGGAATGAGCAAATCCACTGAAATCAATATATTTAATATATATTTACACTGGCATCACTGAGTACAAGGTCTGTCTGAAAGATTTCAAATGTAGTGTTTCAAAAATAGTAGCATGAGTGAATTCTGTAATACAGTTTAAGGTCAAATAAATCCTTATTGCAGTAACAGCTGAACATTTATGTCTTAGTCCTTTTCATGTCTGAAGGACTGTATTACTATCTTTCCAGATATTACAACAGCCCTACATAAGACTGAAAACAAATTCTATTTGTCAAGATTTCTTTTTCATCAGTATGTGAGGCAGCCATCCCTGATAATATGGCAAGTACAAGAAATTATGCACAGATAGAGATGCACAGATAAAAAATAAAAGTATAGTAGTGTTAATGTGAGGAAAGATTAATTGCTTTTAGGTTAAATTCAGAGGATCAGTGGACATCAAGGGAAAACAGAAAAGCAAAAAGAAGAAAAACAGAGCCTGCATAACTTAAATGGCTTCTGCTCTATTCCCGGGCATTATGAGCAAGGGCTCATGACCCTATCCATGCCACTTGATGTTTTTTCTGTAGTTCAGAGCTTGTGCTGATGACCCCATGTGAGACTTTTTGTCCCAGTGGCATTCCGTGTGCTGGTTTGGTTTTTTTCTTCTGTTGGAGGCAGTGAGTGGCGGGGGAAATTGTTACTCAGTTTGGTGCCATCCCTGACTTGCCAGATCATATATTGCAACAGCCTGAGTCTGCTCAACCAGCAGCAACAAGGTATTTCTCCCAGAAATGAGTTAGGCTAGGTACTCTAGCAGCAGTCTGTCTTTGACAATACACAGTATGATTTAAGTATCCTAACATCTCAATTTTTATGGCTATACGGTAGTATTTCAGCTAAGTGATATTTTTAACTTGGAGGAAACAGGAATATTAGACCTCTGAAGTAGTCATTAAGTTGGTTTTGCTCTTGGACCCTTCTTGGATGTAGCAACATCCACCTAAGCAGCACAGCAGCCACCTGCACAACACCTATGGAGGGCCTCTTTCATCATTAATAATCTGAGAAATTACTCTACTGAATGTCTTTGAAATTCAGCTATAAAACATCTCTGCCTTTTCATACTTACTCTAACTTTGAAAAATAATCAGTCATTCAAGTACGACCCATACCTCATAAAAGCATCTTTCCCATCTGTAATAAAGTTACACATTTTATTTTGTTCCGTAACTGAATAATTTAAAGTGTTTACGTGATATTCTGGCCACCCATGCAGAATATGATGGCTCATTGTGACCTTTTCCTAATCACACACACTGTACCCACATTTCCTAGTCCCTTCCGGTGTCAATATGTACCTACATTTATCAGTAGAGGCACCTTTAATTTTCATTGCTTCCTTCAAAACTCAAAAGTGAGAGCTAGACAAAGCCCACTCCTTCAAAGTCTGCCTAGCGCAAGGACTTCTAATATTTCACAAACCATTGGAAGGGTATTTCTTTAGGGTGAAATTCCTTTTCTGCTTCACTTGAGGACCTATTGCCTGCAGCGTGAAGTTCTGCTCACCTTGGCACCGTAAAGTGAGGGAAGAGAATAACTTGCACTGAGTGATTTCTTAAGTGAAATTTGCTTCTAATGTTCTTTTGCAGATTTTCTGTGCTTGGTATTTCCTATGTGCTATGCTATAATCAATATTCTTTGCTAATGAAGACCCATGGATTCCCCTTGGTACCCCAAGCGCACATGGGTAATTTTACTGGGGCAGCGAGAAGCAAAATTCAGAACTGTGATGGAGATAATGAGTGCCAAGATGATCTCATATAGATGGAAGTAACTTTTGGAGTAAGGAATGTTGAAGCACCATTCTGTCTCATGTCGAGTATTGAGGTAAGCTCCCAGAGTTAGAAACTCTGGTGATGCCTGTTGTGTGGCCATGGGACACTCCCCAGTACGCGGAAGGGAGACAAGTGTGTTCCAGCCACTGGTCTGGGCAACAGAAGAACCAGACCTGTCATGAGTCAGGAAACCTTTCTGGTGTGCAATTACTCAGAGACATCCTGCATTCACGCATGTGAGAAAGAATCAGGTGCTCAGAGCTATTCAGATTTAAGACGAACTGCTTCCTAGAGTAACCTGTCTCTTAACTGGGAACTGAGGTCAACTAGTGAAACTGAACTCTTAACTGAAACACTTCGGGCTAGCTGCCTAGATTTTGGTGGAACATATCCAGGCCCTAACACATACACTAATTCTTCTGGGTAGCTGCAGACACAGCAACATTATTTTCATGAAAGCACTTGCTAGTCAATCTTTACCATACAATATCTGCCAGCAGCATAGACAGAAGTGTCTGCTTATAATAACAAGACAATGGAAATTTCAGACAAAGTTTTGAATAATACTTTTTGCAATACTTGCTCAGACCTGTTAAACTCAAATCAAAGTATTAAAAAAGTTGTTCTTTTTGTGAGGTCTGTATCTCTGTTTCTCAATAAGAATTATCTTAAAGCATAAGTTAATTTCTTTTACATGCTAACCATGAATGCACCTGAAAAAACCATTACCATTTGCATAGTTCTGTTTGTATAAATTCTTCTAACCTTAACTTAGCCCTATAGCTCTGTGGCTGGACTTTATCCTGACTTGGCCCTCCAGGCATTTCTAGCCTCATCTCTCCAAAAAGATGACACTACTTGCATCCTGTAGCAGAGCTTAAAGATTTTTCTTGTTCAGCTAGTGACCAGATATTCTACTGATGCCAAGTAATCCATATGGATTTAAACCTGTTAGCCTCACTGTTACTTACATTCAGTGGAGGTAACTCCAAGGTAGTCACAGTATTGGTATGTGTACATACCAATGTCTGTGAGGTGCTGAGAACAATCAAAAATTTTGCTATCGACAAAAGCCACAACTGACCACAACTCCACAAAAGTATGCAGCAGCTTGACTCTTGCACATGTACAGAAATCACTGTAATTGCATGAACGTACATAACTCACTTTAGCATATCCTTCTAGGAGCTGGCTTCAGGATTCTTTGTTTGAACTTTGAAAACCTTTCACAGTGTTACTCCTACCTCTTCATCCAAATGTTTAAGTCCCTGTACATTTAAAAATCAAATCTTATTTCTTATTCTCAACTAGTAAATCTTATCTCTTTCTAAAGTCCACTTGAAATATTAGTGTTATTGTGCATGTTCTGTCATAAGTATTACTTTGTGGATTACATTGCCAAAACACATTTGTGATCTGTCTGAGCTTAGTAATTTTAAATCTGTTCATTACTACACATCTGCTCACAGTTGAGTAAAATTCTGTACTGGAACTATAAAAGAACTATAAACTTCCTAACTAGTTGTTTTGATAGGTGTTTTCTGTGTGTGCTTTGTGTTTTATTCCTAGACACTCTATCCTATGGATCCGTGTCCCTGATTGGAATGAGACACTTTCTCTTGGCTTCTTTGGAGTTCAGTGAAGTGGCTTCAGTGGGCCAGGTTTTCACCCATTAGAAAAGTTTTGAGAACTATCTAGTATCTGAGTAGATCAGAGCTGATGTGCTTGGCAGGGATATGGTCTGAATTGGTGCATCCGTCCTGGCACAAAACTGCAGTCTGGTCAATTCCACGCTTGGGCTTGCAGAGGGGAGGTGATGACACCATCCGGAGTGCCATCAGGTCTCTTCTGCCAGCCTCCCCACTCTGTCAGCCCAGGCAACTGGATTGAACACTTCCATGGAAGTGTAAGAAGCACAAACAAGTCATTGCTGTCAAGGGCATGACGAAGTAAGAAGTTATCTTGTGCCAGATGACTGGTAGTAATAGTCTGTGTAGGTCTTGGTGTCCTGTTGCACCTCTTAGATAACATGACCGAGTTTATCCCTCACTGATATACCTTCAATAAAAAGGTACAAAGTTATTTCACATTTCTGATGGAGAAAGAGACAGTGTCAGATGAGGCAAGAAGAATATTTAGTTTGATTTCTGTATACTACAAACCTTTAAATTTTGCTAACACATCTGTTCCAGCAACCTTTGAATGGTTAAAAACATGTTTCAAAAGTGCATCTGATTTGCTTAAAGGGTACTAGGAGAAGAAACTCCTGTTTGCACTGTCTGTTTGCCAGTGCCACCAGTCATTCAACTCAGATACCTCTGAGTCAACTTGTCCTTATATGGGACTTGAGCTTGCCAGAAATTAACCGAGAGCATACAGCACAAATAGGTTCAAAAGATTCCTGAAACATCTGGATGATAATTTCATGATACAGGTACTAAGGGAGCCAAGTAGAAAAGATGCCCTCCTTTAATTGTTGCTTGTTAACAGAGAGGGTTTCATAAACCAAGAGGTGATTGCTGTCCGTCTTGGTCACGGCAACCATGAAGCAATCACAGAATCACAGAATATGCTGAGTCAGAAGGGACCCACAAGGATCATCAAGTCCAACCCTTAATCCTGCACAGGACCATCCCCAGTCACACCATATGCCTGAGAGTATCATCCAAATTCCTGATCGAATTTAAAATCTCTGTTGACCAGAGGAGAAGTGCCAGCAAAAGTTCAACCCTGGACATGAGGAGAGCAGATTTCAGGCTTCTCAGGGAACTGGTGAGTAAGGTTCCCTGGGAAAATGCTTTTGAAGGTGTTGGGGTCCATCAGTGCCAATCACTTTTTAAGCACATCTCCAAAGAGCACAGGAGCAGGCAATTCCCAAGTGTTGGAAGACAAGCAGATATGGCAAAAGGCAAGCTTGGCTGAGCAGGGGTCTTCTTTTGGAGCTAAGGAAAAAAAGAAGGTGTATGTCCAGTGGAGGCAAGGTCAAGTGACATGGGAAGAATACAGAGATTCTGCTTGCCACTGTAGGGAGAAAAATTGTACAGCCAAAGGTCAGCTGGAGTTGGAGCTGGCCAGAAATATGGGGAACAACAAAAAGAGGTTTTTTACACACATTAATGCAAAAGAGAGTGCAGAAATAACATTGATCTGTGAAAAGATGAGGATGGTCACCTCATAAACAGGGACACAGAGAAGGTAGGGATATTTAATGCTTGCTTTGCCTCTGTCTTCAATGCCAATGACAGGCTAAGAGGGTCCCAGTGCCCCAAAGGTCAATGGCTGTAAGAATTCCCAGTGGAGCCTGAAGTTGTGCAGGATCTGTTGCTCCAGATGGATTACTATTAATCTATGGGACCTGATGAGGTTCATCCAATAAAGAGCTGGCTAATGTCATCGTGAGGCCTCTCTCAATGATTTTTGAACTGTCTTGAGAATCTGGAAAGGTCCCAGTTGACAGGAAGCTGGCAAATGTTCCAGTTTTCAAGAAGGGCAAGAAGGATGACCCTGGAAACTACAGGCCTCTCAGCCTTGTTTCAGTGACTGATAATTATGGAGAAGATTATTCTGCAAGGTATTGAAAAACACCTGAAGGACAATACAGTCATTAGTCAGAGTCAGCATGGCTTCACAAGAGGAAAGTCCTGCTTATCAAACCTGATTTCCTTTTATGACAAGATAACCCACCTGGTTGATCAAGGGAAGCCAGTTGATGTCACCTTTTTTAGATTTCAGTAAAGCTTTTGATACTGTCTCTCACAGTATCCTGCTGGACAAAATGTCGAGCACACAGCTGGATAAACATGCCATGTGATGGGAGAGCGACTGGCTCAGAGATTAGGCACAAATGGTTATAGTGAATGGCATAACATCAGACTGTGACCAATCACTAGTGGAATTTTGCAGGGCTTTATTGGGCTGGTTCTCTGCAACATCTTCATAAAAGAATTAGATGCAGGACTCGAAGGGATTCTAAGTAAGTTTGCAGAGGATACTAAATTGGGAGGAGTTGTTGACTCCTTGGAAGGCAGAGAGGCCTTGGAGAAAGAACTAGACAAATTACAGGGCTAGGCAATCACCAACCATATGAAGTTTGACAAAGACCAGCGCTGGATTCTGCAGCTGGACAGAGCAACCCTGGCTGTTCATATAGATTGGAGAATGAGATGCTGGAAAGCAGTGCCATGGAAAGGGATCTTGGAGCTGAATATGAGTCAGCAGTGCCCTGGCAGCCAGGAGGGCCGACTGTGTCCTGGGGGACATCAGGCAAAGCATCACCAGCNTTCACAAGAGGAAAGTCCTGCTTATCAAACCTGATTTCCTTTTATGACAAGATAACCCACCTGGTTGATCAAGGGAAGCCAGTTGATGTCACCTTTTTTAGATTTCAGTAAAGCTTTTGATACTGTCTCTCACAGTATCCTGCTGGACAAAATGTCGAGCACACAGCTGGATAAACATGCCATGTGATGGGAGAGCAACTGGCTCACAGATTAGGCACAAATGGTTATAGTGAATGGCGTAACATCAGACTGTGACCAATCACTAGTGGAATTTTGCAGGGCTTTATTGGGCTGGTTCTCTGCAACATCTTCATAAAAGAATTAGATGCAGGACTCGAAGGGATTCTAAGTAAGTTTGCAGAGGATACTAAATTGGGAGGAGTTGTTGACTCCTTGGAAGGCAGAGAGGCCTTGGAGAAAGAACTAGACAAATTACAGGGCTAGGCAATCACCAACCATATGAAGTTTGACAAAGACAAGTGCTGGATTCTGCAGCTGGACAGAGCAACCCTGGCTGTTCATACAGATTGGAGAATGAGATGCTGGAAAGCAGTGCCATGGAAAGGGATCTTGGAGCTGAATATGAGTCAGCAGTGCCCTGGCAGCCAGGAGGGCCGACTGTGTCCTGGGGGACATCAGGCAAAGCATCACCAGCCGGTCGAGGGAGGGGATTGTCCTGCTCTGCTCTGCACTGGTGCAACCTCACCTTGAATATTGTGTGGAGCTTTGGACATCACAATATAATAGAGATATTAAGCTATTAGAGAGCATCCAAGGAGAGCAACGAAGGTGGTGAAAGGCCTTGAGGGGAAGCGGTATGAGGAGTGGCTGAGGTCACTTGGTCTGTTCAGCCTGGAGAAGAGGAGACTGAGGTGAGACTTCATTGCAGTGTACAACTTCCTTACAAGGGGAAGCAGAAGGGAAGGCACTGATCTCTTCTCTGTGGTGACCAGTGACAGGACCTGAGGGAGTCACCTGAAGTTGTGTCTGGGAGATTTAGGTTTAATGTTAGGAAAAGATTTTTCAGCCAGATGGTGGTTGGATACTGGAGCAGTCTCTCCAGGGAGCAGTCACAGCACCAAGCCTGATGGAGTTCAAGAAGTGTTTGAACAATGCTCTCAGGCACATGGTGTGACTCTTGGGGATGGTCCTGTGCAGGGGCAGGAGTTGGATTCTATGATCCTACTGTGTTCCTTCCAACTCAGGATATTCTATTATTCTGTGATTCTATGATCCTTTCTGCTGAATATCTGTGTGAAAATAAATTCCAATTTTATTCTGTCTGTCTGCAATTCTCAGACCTTAGCTCTAATACTTCTCAGTTCTGAAGAGAAGACTCCTTGCATCTCCAAGACTATTGACTTTAGCCTGCTGTCATGGTGGGCAGTGCAGTCCCTGGCAGGTTAAGAGCTTCCTTTGTTCAATGAACTAAGGCACTTGGCCATATTCAGATCATTCCCACTGCCATCATTGCATCTCCTGTCCTCTGCCCTTTCATAGAATCAGAATTGTGAGGCTTGGAAAGGGTCTTAATCTAGTTCCAACCCTGCTGCCATGGGCAGGGATGACATTCACTAGATCAAGTTGCTCAGGGCCCCATCCAACCTGGCCTTGAACACTTTCAGGGTTGGAACACCCGCAACTTCTCTGGGCAACCTGTTCCAGTGCTTCATCACCCTCCAAGTAGAGAATTTCTTCTAATCTTCTAATCTTAATCTAATCCAAACCTGCCCTCTTTCAGTTTAAAACCATTGCCCTTTGTCCTGTCACTTTCTGCCTACATAAAAAAGATGTAAAAGATTTTCAGATCTCATATACATCACAGACCCCCAGCCTTGCCAGACGGCTGCAGCCCAACTCTGATGTGGTCAGGCAGTTTCATTCCTCTCTTATACCTTTCTATTAGTAGACAAATAAAGGAAACCAAGTCTGGAGAGGGACGCTGGGCTGCTGTTGGTGTTTTCAAACACACTGTTCTACCTTGTCCAGGCTGCTGAGCAGAGCTAGGAATGTGCTGAGGGAAAGTGGGAAGGTTAAAACTTCCCAGGACTTACTTGCTGTTCTAACTCAGACTAAGAGCTGCTGCTTCCAAGGGAGATGCATCATGAGTAGAACGTGAGGAATATCTGCCCTATGTTGGGATGTTTCAGGAGCCCAACTCAGCTTCTGCACTGCCTGGAAGTTATTATCTGTTATACTTTGACATTGTTTCTGGAGACTGCTCAAAGCAGTAGATGCTGTGCTTGCAGCAAGCGATCACAAGGACTCTGAGCAAGATGGAGTAAGGGTTCGGTTTCCACCTCAGATGGATTTGGGTCGAAAGGCAATACTAAGCTTCTTCTGCCCCTAGGACTGCCTCCAGACCTCCTCTGTAAATCTTTCTAAGTGAACATAGCAGTCTGCTCATGGCTATCATGTTTTAGTCTAAAACCTGGGACTCAGGGAGTAGTCACAGATTTCTTGCTCATAGCAGAGGTCAGTGGCCCCAGGCCTATCTCCTGGGCGGAGAACATGGGTCCAGGAGGGATCTCGTGCCCTTCTTTACACATAGAAATATTACACACAGGACACTGCTAATTTTCAAAAGGCATTACATATTTAGAGAATGCTGCCCACGTGACCGAGGTGTTGGAAAGGTTAAGTCCAAGTCTGAACAAAGGCTGGCATCCATCCAGTCTTAAAAATAAAACATCTTTTTATGAGTGGGAGAAGGTGAAATTTCCAGGAGATGAGGTATTCTTATGAGGGAGTCCTTTGGTGTGGGGGGGTCAGCAGGGCGACTGTGCTTGTGGGAAATGCCATTTTTTGAGAGATGGAGCACTGTTTGGTGGCACTTCTCATGGACTTGTCAGTAAGATGTCTGTCCCTAAGACGTGCACATCAATCCCACTTTAACAGGAACCAGGACCCCACATTGTGACAGCACTTGCAGAAGCACCCAACAGACCCTTCCTGGATCTTCTTGCAGGCACCAGACCTCCAGTACCAAGAGGAAACTAGGGCTTTTCAGTACCATGGGCACAGACCCCTACATGGCTGGCTTCCACTAAGTCCAGCCCCACACTGGATAAGAAAAGCTGTCGTCCCAAGAAGATTCATTTTCAAACTGTGCTTCATACTTTCTCAACAGAATTTGTGCCAGGCAGGGGAAGGGAATCAGTGGGAAAATAACCTCCATGGACATAATTTCCTCATGGTTTCTCCAGCATGGTGTCTCCATCTGTCTGATATAATTATTCCTTGACTTTTATCAAGTGTAAGGCACAATGGCCTGTCTGCTTGACTACAGGCAGTGATACCAAGCCCTTTCTAACTGCATGTACTTCCCCTACACTGTACCTCCCCAAGCTCCTGAACCACCTGGTACCCTTAGCAGCTAAGATTTGTCTCCTGGGTTTGTCTCCTCTGTTTCTCAAGTAATATTATCCCCAAGGCTCTATACTTATAAGAGTTTCTATGTACAATTGGCTTGGATCTGCAGGCTACTTACCAGCATGGTAACAAAGGGCAGTGTCTCTTGATCTTCATTCTTGAAGAAAAATTCCTCAGCTGATCCTACACCTGAATCTACACCATGGTACAGCTGGTAGCTCCAAGCCCAAGCTCCAAGCTCCAAGCCTTTGTGCTCTGGCAAAAAAAAAGCGACACAAACTGCTCTGCTTGAGGGGAGAAAACTGTCCTGCCACTGCCATCCTGGGATGGGTGACAAACAGCTATGAGGGTATTACTGAAAACACTGCTGCAGCAGCTGCTACTGCTCTGTCTTCTACTCTGAAAAGTGCAGTGAGCTGTGTGATAAAAGGTGTTTATCACCTCTAGATCTGTACAGTCATCTTAGGACACATCAACTCTAACTAACCCACCTAGGCTTCATCCTCGCCTGCAGGAAGACACCGTGATGTCTGTGATGACAACTGAAACTGGCCTCATCTTTTATGAAAACCTTCCTCCCCTTCTGAAAATGAAGTGGCATGTCTCATAAACCTGCCTCTCTTGGCTCTGGTGGGAGGTGACTGTCAGAACATAAAGGCAAGAGGAACATATTCAGGCACAGATGTACACCAAAGCAGATACAACTGCAGAAAATAAGAGAAAAAAAGTTGGCTATGGAACAAGTATTTTTAATAGTGTTCCCTTTAACAGAGCCTAAAGAGAAGTAACACTTCATTTTACCTTTTCTATTAAAGCAAAGAGCTCACCAGTGTCGGTTGTGTGCAGGTGCTATGCACAGTGGGAAACAACCCAAACCAGCATGTGTTCTTTGAAATATTTCTTTTAAACAGACACTAAGTATTTTCAGGTTTTGGAGAATGTGGCTCGAAATAACAAGTAGATAAAATATCACCATGCTGTGCGAGGGAGGGTATGTGCAGTTATCTGCTGTGATTTCATACTAATATTTAGCTATCATATAACATTCTCTCTGCTGACCCCACTGTATAAACACTCAGTAATTAACCAGCACACTCCCTGCTATGCATCAGGTAGGTAATATTGCTCTTACCATCCCAGAGCTACATAGAAGGAATTTAGACAGCTAGATGACAAAGCTTATCCAGACCCACTTGGGAAGCTTATGGCAAAGCTTCCCAAAGTAGGATCAATTCCTGCAAAACGTGTTCTCTTTCCCCCACTCTGCCTTTTATGTTACAGTCCAGAGACACGTAGGACTTCAGTGCAGCCCTGAGCAGAGAGGAGTCCACCTGCAAAAACTCCTAAAGCTGTTTCACACCACTGACAGTTTCTGGAGCAGACACGGCTCAGAGGGGACTCACATGAGTGCTGTAAATCAGGACTGAGGCATATTGGCAGAGCTTTGTGGGAAAGCTTTACTGGGGTCTGCCTGTAACTGGTTGTTTTTTCTCAGCACTTTTGATGCTTCTTGTGTTTTACAATGAAGCAGTGCCCACAGTCATCCTGTTGTCACCATTTATTGATCATCCAGTTTAATTATCATGTTTAGTTCAGTTGTGAAGGGAGTGTGAAAACAAACAGAACACAGACATTGCAATAATTTACTGTGGAGGGCAGCTGCAGATTCACCACTTCAGGGATGGCTTCTGAACCTCCTACAGAACCTGTCGTGTCACAGCAGGGACAGTGTCTCTCATCGGCCCCTCACGAAGGAGCTCTCCTTTCATCCCACTTGCCTTTACTGCCTTTTGAAGCATCAAACAGAATGATGCAAAATCTATCACGCAAAAAAAACCCAAAACAAACCAACAAACCAAACCCAAAAATATTACACATGTAAGGATTAACTGCTCACATTTTGCACTTGATTTTGCTTTAAGCTTTAATTGATGAGGAAACAGAGGTCATGGACCACTGAGATTATTTTCACCACAGGAAATGATGTGAAGCAAAAGGCAACCTTCATGAGGAAATTGGTAAAATCTTGTTAAAACTTCAATTTACCCTAAGGACTTCATTTTTTCCCACAAGGATGTCAGCAAACTTGTGAAGGTACTAAAAAGCATTATCCTATTTTTCCAATTTTTCACCTGAAGGAATCAATAGGTGCAACTGCAGGGACATTTAAACAAAAAACATTCTTAGCGAAAGCAAAAGCATTTTGCTGGCACAATATTCAGAAAGTATTGGCCTGATTATTCAAAGAGACTGTCAGTTTCTTCACTTTGTTGCATGGAAACTACATATGACCAGTGTTTTTCATAACCAAACACATTCTTATTCCTTTGTATAAAATACATCCATTTAAACTGCAGCAACATTGCCACCACTTTTAAAACAGGCAGTGCAGTGCAATCCTGACTATCAGAGCTCACATCTCTCACAAAAATCAAACTGCATGTTTTTCCAGGTGCTACCATCTTGGAAACAAGGCACATGGGGACCAAAAAATGTGTTTCAGGACTTAACTTGAGGCCTACAATTAGAATTTTTTATTGAATCTAGTTATTGCAAACTTCTTTCAACTGAAGTGTACATTTGTTTAAACACCTTCAAACTAATATTTGCTCTGGCTCTTGAAGTAATATATTGTCAGAGTCAGTAGAAGAAAATAGTGCATTTTAACTGGCAGCGTAATTTCTTGTAACCGAAATGCTTTATTTAAAGCAACACCATTTTGCAGAGATGAGCCTTTGAATAGATACTGCAAATGATTTAACTGTGCAGGGTAAAGTTTCTCCGTGGAAGCATATGTGCTGTATACAAGCATTACAACATACACACCTCAGCTCAAATGCATATTGATACATGTGCGTGGTATGATTCAGAGTTTCTGTGTAGCTCAGGCAAATTGCTACAGACCTATATTCTAACACTTGTATCTTCAGCTGCCTTCAAATGGAGTTGACCCTGAAAGCTAAACCATCTCTTTTAACAAGAATTTTAAAGGAGTCTAAAGAAACTATGCAGACTATATGCAAAAATCCTGTCTTCCTTGAAAATGACCTTTTGGTTCTTAGTTTTCCTTGAAAACATGAACAATGATAATTCTTTTTTCCTAACACTTACCTGTCTGTTTTTCATGTTCATATAATACTTAACCCACCTTGACTGAACCCTCCAGGTGTTACTCTCATTTGAGTAGCATAATACATACCAATCCAGACAGCACAATGCCAAGCTCCTAGCTGTTATCTCATGGACCTCAGGGTTATAGGAGAACAGTCCCTGACTCTATAGAGCAACTTCTGGAACATCTCTCAGTGTCAGATCAGAGACCCAGCATGTCACGGTGAGCTGAAAAAGACTTCTGGCCTGTCCAAGGATGTTAGTAAGACTCAGTCCAGCCCAAATATTCCTGTGGAAACTCCTTTTCTGTTAGATCATGACTGTTAAAACATGAAGTGCCGAAAGAGAATTAGGTGTCAGGAAATTCTGGATGCCATCTAGCTCTGGGGTTGACCAGAACATAAAACACATGCACACACACATATTGCATTAGCAATTTTTTATATTACAACACTTCTCATATTAGCACCACCAAAATGATTAAAATAGCCAAAATTGGAACTCCTTAAAGTGACTGTATGCTGGGTCCTTAACAATTTTCTTGGATTTTTATCTTAACCACCAAGATTTCTCAATGGTCAGATCTTCACACATGAACTCTAACAACTCCTTAACAACAACTACATTTCTTGCAGTCCTCATCATTTCTCATTTCTTTTGGAAAAACACAGTGATATTAATATTAAAGATAAACCTTAGCAGTACAATGTGCATTTGATCTAAAGCCCATAGCTCTAGGCTGGAATATGTGGAAAATTGTTAATATCTGTGTTGAAATAACACAAAACTGTTAGAGTATATACAGTTATGTATACTGCATATACCATACTAGCAGTATATGTTATAACTGTAATATTGACACATTAGGGAGCACAGTAAACAGTAGAGAGTCCATGTGAAAGGCAGAGTACAAAGGAGAGAAAAGATGACCTTATCCTGTCCTGACTAAGGCAGACATCTTAAAAAAAGGCAGAAATAGGCTTAGCAAAGACAAAAGGTCACAGCCAAGGCTGGAAGAGCAGATTTTATTTCAAGACAACCTCAACACATACTTCCATTGAGAGGTCAGAGTACAAGGTAGATATTCGTGATGTTTCCTTTCTCTTTCTCTGTGATAACTCCAAGAGTGTAATAATTTTCAAAGTTTACCAAATCATAAAGTTGATGGCGTCTCCTCAGGTATCATTTCAGAAGATCTCACAGCTAGAACATTTCTTCTTTTACTCCACCTGCCACTGATTTTTCTGAAAGTTTCACTGTGATCATAGAGATCATCCACTGGACTCTCTTGACTAATGATAGAGGGCTCTGTATGTCCATGAGTTCAGTATGGGTTCAGGGCCAGCCCCAGCCACTGCCAATCCTGCAGTTTTAGCTGATCCTAGATAGCACTTGTGTAACACTGACTACTATTTCCAACCCAGCTGCATGAGGTAGAATACAAGCTTTGTAACAATTTTGGCAAAAAGAAAAAGACACAGATATTTTCTGAGGTGGTGTCAGTACATCTGTATTTGTTTTTATTCTCCTGTTATAGTGAGGAATTTCCCACCCTTTATAGTTCTTGGTCAAAACTAACCATATTGATCAATGAGGAGAAATTTCATTCCAGTGTAAGTAAATCATGCATAATGTGGTGCAAAAGAGTCTCCATCTCTATTCCACTCCTTTATCATGAATACTTCTGCAATCACTTTCACCATGAAAAACAAAGCACAGGATGTCAAGAGAGGTATGAGAGGAGAGAGAAACATCACAAGATTGGCAGCCAAGTAGAAAAAGTGAGTGACTTTGTAGTAAGCTCTACAGCTGCTTGAAGTCACATATCCTTGTCTGACTGTCCCACTCCATCACATGTAGTCTTTGCTTTGCTAAAACATGAATTCAGTTCTCTGAATCTTTACAGTTTCTCTCCATATACTCAGCTACATGTGTGGCTCATCACTGATGTTGAGACTTCATTCTCAGATCTGTATTGAGCATCGAATCCCAGAGGAAAGCCTTTTGCAACACCATGAGAGAGAAAATTACCTCCCATAGAACTGACAAGATGCCTCTGTTACATGACTCACAAACACAACTGCACCTTTGCTGTAACAAGATACTGCTGGGTCATATCTGATTTGTTACTTATTATCTTCCCTGAATCTTTATAAACTCAGACGTTTCCAAGTATTTCCCTCCTGATGATTATGCAGTTAGGATGTTTTTTCCTGAGAAATATTAGTTTGTGTTGTTTTCTCAGTTGAGCCTAATTGTGCTATTTCCTGCACATATTTCTAACCCTGAAAGTCCCTTTGGAGAAAGGATTTCTGTGTTCTCAATAGTGTACATGTGAAGAAGACTAAGCAATTACTGAGGGCAGGAAAACAGGAATGAGAAAAGAAATAAAGTTTCATAGTTCCCAGGTCCCATTTTTTTTCATATGCCTGGTGCAGTTTGCAGTTAGAAATCCGCACCATATAGGCAGGCAAAATACTACTGACCCCTGAGATAGAGGGACAGGAGAGCTGGTAACGCATTACCAACTTCCTTTTACATATATATATATAATAATTCCTTGTATCATGTAAATAAAGTAATTAAATAAAATCAGGATCAGTTCTAATCCCGGCAGATTTCCCACCATCTCAGTATATTGCTGCTTACCCTTAGCAATTGTTTCTAATCTTTTATTCTGTTTTCACTCCATATAATAAAGTTCATGTCCAAGTAAACATTCTGAAGTCTAATAACAGAGAATTCATGGAGTGCTGTCATCAGTGGAATATTACACTGAAACCATTCAGATACTGCAGTGGTCTGTTTTAGGATCTCTATTACATACACACTCCTTTTTTTTTTTTTTTTTTT
>WEIV01031085.1:228316-276908 GCA_013390005.1 Calyptomena viridis
AATTCATAGGTCACTTAAATTGCGTTATAGGCAAACTGGTGACTTGTGATAAAAAAATAAAAATAAAATACTTTTCTGCTATACTCAATAGTAATGATTCAAAGGACATCTTTCCTGGTAGTCAAGATCATTGTATCCTCTAATCTCTGAAAGAAATTATAATAATAATTACAGAACTCCTGTAATTTATCAACTTTTTAAAAATTTAATTACAAGTCTCTGAGACAGTGAAAAAGAATTACCCAAGTGTTCCTCATCACACAGGAGGTGTTTAGTGTAGATGTTTAGTGTTTACTGTAGGTGTTTACTTAAGAAATTAACAATTATTCCCTTTACAGATCGCCAAAATACTTCAGAAGATAATTGCTGAGAAACTCAGTTACCTTACAGATTTAGAGGAATTGTTTCAGGAAACTTTAAAACTCTTTAGTATCCTTTAGGCTGCACCTTCTGTTAACATACACAAAAAATTGGTCACAATTATCAAGATGTTTTTCTGGACTGCAGAGGCTTTGAGAAGAGCCTAGGCTTTTTTCTAGCTCTGCATCAAAATATTTATGATGTTTCCAGCTCAGGTCAGCTTCAGTTTGGAAGATGCGTGGAGTTCAAGATCTCTGAATAGGTTTTGTTCTGTGAATGTTGAAACATTTGTAAGTCTACCAGGCTGAAACTCACACAGGTCAAAATCAAATAAAATGTTCCCATGAACTCCTGTGAAGACTGAATTTTTGGCAATTCTGCTGAAGCCTAAAACAAGCATGAGAGAGCTGTAGTCACCAAAAAATATTCATCAACATTCTCATCATATATGGATCTGTTTTATTTATAAAAATATTTTCTATGTGTTAGGACATATGAGCTGTTTGCCTGTTATTCATTATCAGCAAATCTCTGGGCAGGCACCAGGATCTGAGTGTCTGTCTTCTCGTGGCCTTATTGCAGAGGTGCTGAGTTCCTACTGATCTCACTACACTGAGAGCTGTAAGCACTTCCCACCACCAACTGCGAGACCACTGTTAAGAAAAATGTAGACATACTGGCTTGTTTGTGTCAAAACTGCTAAATTTGCAGTTCTCTCAGAATCTGTTGAGAGGCTTTAGGCATGTCTGCTGATCTGTGTCATCTGAATTACAAAATCTTGAGATCATCCTAATGTTTCCATGCCAACCCAAATCAAACCAAATCAAGTTATATTAAGCTACTTGATTTTAGTTCTATTATGAAACAGAAGGGAAATTCCCAGCTATAATAGTAATAGAAAATGCTTTTCTTTACAAAAATAGTTACAGAGAATCTCTATTCATAGCAGAATCAACAACGAGAAAGAAAGAAACAGATTTAAAGTAATATAGTAATCATAAATATATGATTATGTTACACTAACCCCTATTCCCATTATTTTGTCAAGGTAAAAAAGCCTCACAATACAAGCAAGCATGTGACAAGGTGCCATGAAGGGGTTCAGCACGCAGGGTAGATGAGCCTTTATTCATTTCAGATTCCTTCATTGTCTCCATCTCTGACCTTCCCTTCAGCTCCTCACATCTAAGTTTCTTCCCCCCTCACCCAAAGAAAGAAAAATGTGCAGACGGGTATTATAACTGTGCAAATGGTTCCTTTGTGAATATTTGGATTTCAGGAATGAGAAATAAAGTTGAATGTGTTCAGCTTCCAAAGTTCTCTAGAGGTACCTGTCTGACAGAGTTATAGTTGCCCCAAACGAACCTTCTATACATCGTATTAATCAAAAGGGGAAAAATGAAGAAATGGCAAAATCTCTTCAGAGCATTTTGCAAGTAAGCGATGATCCTGTTAGCTAAAGAACAATCTCCGAGTCACCCCTGGAGCATTCCTGACCTGGAATGCAAACTGGGAAAACTGTGTGCAATAATAGTCAGGAGGAAAAAACGAAGTCATTCCTGCAAGAAACGGCTTATAGCCATGGGAAAACTATATAACATTGTGAATAAATAACTAACTGGATAAATAACTAACTGGACAGCTTTCCTGTGTCTAACAGGAAGGAATGTCCATTTAGATATGAATTGACAGCTGCTTCTGAAGCGGAAGAGCTTTCATTCACAGTGCTGAGTATAATGGATCAGAACCAGCATGAGAATTGTACATCCATATTTCCATGAATAAACAGCTGCTTCTAGGAGGTTTTTAAAAAATCAAAAAGAGAAAGAAAAGTGTTGTCTTGTGGGCTGCTCTTCTGCAAATTTCATACACAAGGGAATTCTGAGAGCATATATCATCTGGCTCATCAGAAAACTAAGAAACCTGCAGAGAGGAGAGAGACTGATACCATGTGAGGTACAGAAAAGTCTCTTAACTGAAGAGTCTCAAAGCAATATTATTTTGGATTTTTCCCTCTCTGTTCCTCTGTTTAGCTTTCTTATTCAACCCACAGCCTGTTTGCCCAGTGTTGTTCCTGTGCAAGGCATAATGCAGAAATACTGGAAATGGGCAGCAATCAGGGTTACTGTAACAGTGACTCAAGTATGTAGAAAGCAGGACATTTTAAAGTCAGGGTAAGGTGAAATCAGGGGTTTCTATTTTTCAGTTTTTATATTTCAGAGCTGGCTGACCACACTACAGGCATATGGCATGGTAATAACACCTATGGGGAGCAATGTTGCCATCTGGGCCCAATGGAGTTAGGCTGATTTACTCCACTTGAGAATGTGTTATATAATCTTCCACAGGTGGATTTGGCCAGAATGAGGAAGTAGCAAGATGAGCAAAAATGAAAGCAATGGTAACAAAGTTATCACAGCCTCTTTTCCTTGTAATGAAAAATCACTTTCAGGTTTTGCACTTTATTTTCATCTCCTTTTCTATTTTCTCCCTTTTTTTCCCCATTGTTATTATCTTTTTATCTGCTTGTCTTTGCTGATTGGCTACTTTGCTCATTCTGGCTTTTGTGAGATCAATGCAACATTTTCATGGATGTTCAGCCTCCTGATGGACCTGGGTCCTGGCTGCAGAGCTTGGTCCTCAGGCCATTCTGCCCCTTAATCTGCTGAAGGAAAGCCATTCCTTATAGCTCTTTTTCTCACATAAGACAACCAGACCTGGGGCACCAGTACGCCGAACTATCAGATGCATCTGGTCGAGAGTGGGGGAATTTTCTAGCAATCCAGCCAAGTAAATGCTTATGAGGACACTGAGCATACACAGTGCTCTGTATGCACAGAGGAGATGATCTAAAACTTTCCTGTTACTGTAGTAGAGCTACTAAAATGTAAATTGACAGAATGTGAAGAATATTATCATGGAAGCATCAGCAAGCAGAATAGCCTGTGGGAAAACATCATAGGAAAAGGAAAAAAGAGTTCCCTTCCACATTTGGAAATTTGGATGAAGTGCTAAGCTGCAGGGGTTGGTTCTTGAACTAAATATCAGTGCTTTGGGGTCAGTGACCTTACCTCTACAGTATTTTATTGGTAGTGTGATAGATAATTTATAGCTTTAAAAAATGCTGGGAGGACATTCTCTTTCATGGAACATATGGTTTGGATTTGTACTATGTCTATTATTCCCATTTCTGACAATCTGTAATAAGTCTATATAAATTTGTTACTAAATTGCTATTCTCTAATAGATATACAATGATTCCATTATTTGATGATATAATTGTCACAGAGGTACATATGTCAAGCTCAAAAGCTCCTATGAAATGTATGAGTGTGTGCCAGGATTTTATTTGACATACAGACTTTGATTTTAAATGCAATCATATAAGTAATAAAACTTCACCATTTCAGCTTGAATTCCTTGTAATAATAGCCTTTTGTTTATTTCCTTCTTTTTAATAAAATTGACATTGACAGCATATTGGCAAGGTTAAAACAATACTGTTATTATAAGTATTTAACCCCAATAAAAAGGAAACAATGTCTTTAAAAAAAAATATTCCTTTGAAGCATTACTGCCTCATTACTTCATAATATTTTTATCTCTTAGTTATTCCCTGCCAAGACTGTGCTTAATTCCTCTATCTGGGAGGATGTCATTTTTCTCCAAGTAGAAGCAGAATTTCTTTCAGTGGCTGTGAAATTCTTTCATATTTCTGATACTCTTGCAAGGATCTCCAACAGTCATTTACCATGGGACATGGATTTTAATTGCTACCATAATTTGCTTTGACATTGAAACAATCTGTAACCTTGTTTCCATTGTTTGGCCAAATGTGACTGTTTGCATAAGCAGTAACTCGCCATTTCTTTCATGTTAGCAACACTGAGTTCCTGTGACCTGGAGATATGTGTGGATCATCTGCTCCCATGTAAGTCAATGAGGTTTTGCCTTCAACTTTCATGGGAAAATAGGTTCAGGTAAGAAATTGCTGAATGAGTTGTTTTTTACACATTTTTCTTTAACAGAAAACTAGTCCTTTCATGAGATTCAGGAAAAATCATACAAAAGCTTTTGTTTCTTTCATTATACTGTCTTAGCAGCCAAGGGTCACTGCTGAAATGTTATGTCTGCTAGAGACTGCCAAGATTTGTCATTAAGCAGGATCACTTGGGAATGTTCCAAACATTAATACTTTTATATTCAAGATAATGATATTTTCAGTCAAGCAATATGCAATTTTTGCCAAACTCAAGCAATGCAAATGCAGCCTCTCTTTGGTCATGTTGGCGGGACCTGTACCACGTGGCAGGTGTCCTCCACAGCTTTGGTCCCCTGAGAGGTTGCTCTGGGGCCCTCCTGGAGCATTTTGAGGCTCCCTCTTGACTTTGAGCCTGGGTTTCCTCTGCAAAACTAGCCAGGATTGTCTGGAAATGATGCACATCTGAGTCTTGTCCCAGCAGGAGAAACACTCCTGGATCCCACACTGTGAAGGAAGAATTTATCATTGCCTATTCCCATTACTTTGTCTCTCTGTTCATTTTCTGACAAACCATAACAAAACAAATAGAAAATGTTCAGTCTTGCCATCATTTTCAGTGTGTTTTTCAAATATAATTTGTTATTTTCGCTTTTCAGAAATTAAAGCATGTGATGTGGTGGTTCTCCTATTTCCAAGCCAAGCATTAACTATAACTTTACCTGTGCAACAAACACATAGAAAACATAATCACTCGTCCTATTGCTATTGGAGATCAGCAATTCTCCATCAACACAGAAAGAAAACAAGGATGGTCTGCTCCAATGTTTGACAGAACTGTATCTTCTATTAGTAGTAAAAATGCTTTGCACATGTAAACTGCATTTCATGCAAAGATCCCTGTGTGCATTACAAAGGTTGAATTATCATTATCCTTGTTTTACAAATGGCCTGCCAGTGTCACAATGAAAACAATTATATCATTTTTCCTTCAGATAGATCTTTTTAATCACTAGTGGCCAGGGCTGAGCTCAAAATTCAACTCCCGCACCAAGTATCAAACTAGTATTTAACCCTCCTCGTTGTCCCCTGACAACACTTTTATGGAAGTAATAGTGATGAGCTTGAACACACTGCTGAGTGCTGCATATTTGTAAGAGAATATCTCTAAGACCATTGAACACTCTGCCAACAGTTTGACCTGTTCCTGGAGTAAAACAAGACTTATCTAGTACGGCACCCCTTAGGAAATCGTACAACTAAACAGAGAAATAAAGCTATAAACATAGTGTGATTTCAAGAGAGGATAGATAAGTCCACAGCATTTATGATTACAGGTCAGACAACCCTTCCTTTAGGAAATTGATTGTTGGAGGAGAGTCTGTAAGTTTTTTTGTTCTGCAAGTGCACTGAAAGGTTTTGCAATCCAAGCAGTTGGTAAGCAACTCATCCTTCTAGCCTGGTAATAGAAGGCTAATCTATATCAAGAGAGAAAGGTAGTACAATTTGCAACCTGGTAGGTAGTGATGGAGCAGAAGAGGAGAGCAAGGGTAAAGTCCAGAGTTAAGCTAGGGTAAGTCCAGGGGTCTGTGAGATGTCTTTATTGCCTCCCCAGTCCTCCAGAAAGTGGCAAATGCTGGGTCAGCCTGCTTCTAGTCTACAGAGTACTCCTGCAAGTGGAGCCTCTTCTCCATGCTGATGGGGACAATCCATCACTATGTAACTCTTTGCTACAGCAATGTAACTTGGAATACATTTTTTGAAGGACTCTGATTTCACACAGGAGGGGAACTGAAATCACTCAAACAGATCTTACTGAAATTTTGGTCCAGAAGGAATTGTTAAATCAACAAGTCTGACTTTCGCTAATACATAAGCTACAATAGATCACAAAGACTTTTGTATTCTTGAGGATCAAAGACTGACTAAATCAGGAAATTTCAGTCTTCATGTAGCTTAACAGTCAAAGCTATGTGCTGTAAAGCAGAAAACAAGGAGTTGCAGGGCTCATTTCGCTTAGAGGTTTTTCCTGCCTGGAAAAAGCATCCTTTTTGTTTTTCCCACAAATAGCTTGGATGTCTCTCCTTCTCCATCCTTGCAGAGCAGTTAAGTCTCTGAAAAGATACTTTTAAACAGACAATCTTGGAGCTCCCACAAAGGAGAGCAAACCAAGCTGTTAAGAAGGCTCAGAAAGGAAGAAGTTTGGGAATTCTTTCATGCCCAGTGCACATGCTGTTATGTTTAGCATTCTCGCCTTTGAAAAATAAATTTTTTTAAGTCCTTCCACTACCTAGTGTTTTGGGGGTGCCTCCGCTATCTTCCTTTGCACAAGCAATGAAGAATGTAGGCTGAGATTCTCAGCATCTAGAAACTTAAGAGATGAGATATGCCAAAAGAGCTATGGTATGGGAATTTTGAGATGACCCCTTACCCCACAGAGAACCTTTGCCAAGATGAGGAGTGAGAATCCCATCCTAACCCCATTTTGTGGATCAGTATTAATCTGATGAAGAAGTCAGATTTCAGGCTGAGAAACTTCAATACTATCTTAAAGCATGTGCACCCCTTCTGCTTTCCCATCACTGACTGCAGTTGATCTCTCAATCTTCAGAGAAAGGCAAACATCTCCATGAGCTCTGAAAAGCATTTAATTGCAGTTAGACGCTTAGAGAAATCCTCCCCCTTCGTGTGCTTGCAGAGATTGTGAGCTATCTTACACTGATCTGGAAGTGCCTTGGATGAAATACAAGAAAGACTGAGACGTCCCATAGCCAGTGCTAAAAGAGAGTGAGTGTGTCAGTCACAGACAAGCTAGTCTCCAAGAAGCTATGGTAAAACATGTGTTTTTCAAAGTCTATAGTCCCGTGTTGATAGTGAAGCATTAACTTTGCCTGGTCTCCTTGTCAGCAATGATGGTGTTACCTTAATGTTACAGGGACAGTCATGGCAAAACATAATGGAAAAAGGTTCCCAATTATAAAAGCCTTTATTCTCATTTTTGCTTCTCCCCACCTGTGTGCCCATGCTTGCCTTGTCCTGTAAAACTTCTTGTGAAACAGAACAGGCCTCCTGCTCTCTTCAGCAAAAATTTGGCAGTGCTAGTATCAGTTTTATCAGAGCCATGTTCATGTTTATGGAAATAGCAGTGGTATTGAGTACAAGAGAAAGTTACAGAAAAGACAGAATTTTCTCTTCTGGACCTTGCACAACTGAACTTGCCGACACTCCCAGTTGGGCGAATTGTCTGTCATTTGTAAATGCTGAGCTACTCCTTGGCACAGGTTATATAGCTTTTAACTTTTCCTAATGATTCTACAAGTCTCCGAACAGATGTGTTCTCAGGATTACCCAAGTTTTCCAGTTCACTTTGAATATAAAAGTACCCTCACCAAAAGTGGGAGGACTTTTGCAACACTAATAGGGACATATTCCCCATCTTTCTTCCTCAAGATGCATAGGCATTTTTTCATCTGAACTTCAAATATAACTCTAAAAATATCTATTTGATATCCATATATTTCAGCAGCATGCATGGTGGTTGCCCCATCTATGGGTTAGTGTGTATAATACTTTCATCTCCTATGGAATTTTTTCAATCCAGCTGGCTTTGAGGAATCACACATGGGAATTCTAATAGAAATGTACAATATGTATTCCTAAAAATTTTAATATCAAGAGGAGTGACCAATAAATAAACACTGGAAATATTAAAAAATCATATATTTTGTAAAGTCAGCAGGATAAAAGATATGAAGAACATGTATGAAAATTGTTGACTTTGGCTGTAAAAAAATCTTGTGTATGATGATCATTTCTGGCTACATGGCTGTTAGTTAATCTCCTTTTCCACAGCTGTGTGAAGCTGCCTAATATGGTGTTTGTCCCCTTCTAAACCCAGACTCCAGGAATTTAAAATTTATTATTTTTATTATTTATTATTTTATATTTTATTTATTGTAGCTCAACCTAGCAGTTCACTGTTTTAGCCTCAGCGGAGTCAGAGAACAGCTCTCAGGGAAGGATACAAAACCTTGAACTAAATTCCTGCATCTGTATCCAGCCCATGTAGTTTTGTTAACTCTACCTGCCTTTGCAATGGTAACCACCATCCTTCTGTGGGCAGCTCTGTACAGAGCACTGCTGCAGTGACACCACACTGTGGTATGGTTAGTCCTCAAAAGATATCATAAGCCATACCCGGCAGCTGGCAGCTGGGAAGCAAAGAGTCTCTGTGGTGAGTGAGGTAAATGCTGTGAAGTGAGAGAAGAAACTATTTCCTTAAACTTACAGAGCAACTGGCTGCTTGGGTAGGGAGCAGAGCTATGCCTCCCAACAACCATCTCCCTGCAAGTCTGTGTGCATTTGTCCTGTGTGGAACTAATGTCTTTCTACTTAACTTTACTAAAGCTTTTCAGACTTTCTTACTTTGAATTCACCTAGCATCAATTTCCAGCCTTTAAACTGTTCTATGCCTTCATCTTCAAGGCATTCTGTTGCCAGCTTGACTGGAATTCTCTTGGGAATTCTGTNTCAGCAGGATAAAAGATATGAAGAACATGTATGAAAATTGTTGACTTTGGCTGTAAAAAAATCTTGTGTATGATGATCATTTCTGGCTACATGGCTGTTAGTTAATCTCCTTTTCCACAGCTGTGTGAAACTGCCTAATATGGTGTTTGTCCCCTTCTAAACCCAGACTCCAGGAATTTAAAATTTATTATTTTTATTATTTATTATTTTATATTTTATTTATTGTAGCTCAACCTAGCAGTTCACTGTTTTAGCCTCAGCGGAGTCAGAGAACAGCTCTCAGGGAAGGATACAAAACCTTGAACTAAATTCCTGCATCTGTATCCAGCCCATGTAGTTTTGTTAACTCTACCTGCCTTTGCAATGGTAACCACCATCCTTCTGTGGGCAGCTCTGTACAGAGCACTGCTGCAGTGACACCACACTGTGGTATGGTTAGTCCTCAAAAGATATCATAAGCCATACCCGGCAGCTGGCAGCTGGGAAGCAAAGAGTCTCTGTGGTGAGTGAGGTAAATGCTGTGAAGTGAGAGAAGAAACTATTTCCTTAAACTTACAGAGCAACTGGCTGCTTGGGTAGGGAGCAGAGCTATGCCTCCCAACAACCATCTCCCTGCAAGTCTGTGTGCATTTGTCCTGTGTGGAACTAATGTCTTTCTACTTAACTTTACTAAAGCTTTTCAGACTTTCTTACTTTGAATTCACCTAGCATCAATTTCCAGCCTTTAAACTGTTCTATGCCTTCATCTTCAAGGCATTCTGTTGCCAGCTTGACTGGAATTCTCTTGGGAATTCTGTATTTTCACCTCCTCTGGGTCCCAGCAGCAGCTGGACTACTGAAAAGAGAGAAGTAAAATATTGGGTTAGTAAAACAATGTGAGTATGGAAAAGAATAACCAAATACCTTGTAAATCCAGGTGGAATTGTTTCATACACACAAAGGGTCTTATTTTGATATTTCTGTTTTGAACACATTTATTTTTTAAGCGTGACTATGATTTCCATAGCTGAACTTCAGAAGGATGAGAGGTCTGAGTCCTCTGCAAAATCAAGTGAAGTGGCAAAACAGATCCAGATACCAGTGGCTGTGTGGCTCAAAGACTTATAGTTAGATGCATTGAATTTGCATTGAAATCATTCCTTGAAACCTTGAAACGTTTCTGCTAGAAATGAGTTGATGCCATTGTTTTCTGGTGGCTCAGAGGCATACTGTTTCTGGAGTGCAGGAAATAAACTCTGGTCATGTTTGTTCAAGTTTTGGCTAGTCGCTCACAGTCACTATTTGACAAGTTTTAACTTCATTGGAGGGAACAAATATGAAATGAAAATGCTCTCATTCCTCCCAGACCAGGGTTGATTATAGCACTAAGTCAGCACTAGGATAGCTTCTCTGTGTTGCCTGGACAAAAAATGTAACATAATTTTTATTTTCTGTTCATAGAAAAGATTACTTAGTTACTGACTACAACAGTAGATTATATGTGAAACATGTGGCCCAACCACTCTCAGACCAATATACTATTTCAAGACAGTGTGATTTCAAGCAGCATGATTTATCTGCTACCTGAAATCAACTAAATATGAAAATACAGAAATACACATCTTTTTGTGAATCCTTGATCAAGTTAGAGTTTTTAAGGAAACATGGATGGACACAGTTTCCATAGGAAAAATGAAGCTCAAAAGAGAGAAGAGTTCATGGAACTCTTTGAGCTTTCTTCAAACTTTTGTTAGGAATTAAAAGAGGAAATTATTCTAAGAATACAAAATGTTACTGGTTTTATATTTTCTGATTCAATTCTTTCTGACTTTTCATTTTAGTTTATTTTTCAAATACTTTTCACAACTTATGTTATGAAATCCAAAATGTTTTAATTACCCAGAACTTTCCTTTCCTCACAGATTTTTTTCCATTTCAAAATGAAACCATATTTCAATATCCTAAGAAGCTCATGAGAATAAGCTTATGCTGTCTTCATAATTCTACCACATGTTTAAATTACCTTGTTTTGGTTGCATTCACTCCTTTCTGTCTGCGTATTGCAAAAAGTGTTGTACTCAAGTATTAACAGAAAAATATCCTTAGGAAACAAAAGTTCAAAGTCATATCATGAGTGTTTCTGGATGGAAAAATCTTGATGTGATGAATGACAAATAACAAACCAAGAATCTGACTTAACACTTGAATTTACAGAGTAAAGCAAAATATTAAAGAAATTAATGGGAAAAGATTAATTCACAAGAAGTCCTAGGTAATGGAATTTCCTCTTCTATGTTCTTCAGTATGTTTTACTTTGTGACTTATTTGCTTGGATCCATTCATGACATAATATTCCATTCAAATAATTTATGCCATCTTTTTCTTAGTATTCCTAAGGCACTTAGTATATCTAACATTGCTTCATTGCAAAGATGTCAAGAATTTAACAAGATTAGATGATTCAATCAGGTATTAAGAATCTTTACAGGTGTGTTACATATATTTTCCTAAATCCTACCAGGCATATAATTCCTCACATTTCAAACCAGAAAATGGCTCAAAGGAAGAAACACGTATTGCAGTGGATATTTAATACCTTAAATAGTATTAAAGTTCTCAGTTGTCTGAAACATCTATCTATGCTGGTTGACTGGTCTATGCAAAAACTTAAATGAGGAATGGGACTAAAGGAGGCGCCATATTTATTCACCAGTTTTCTTCACTCATTTAACATACTAAGCATCAGATAACAGTTTTCCCCAAAATGAGATGCTTTGAATTCAATTAAATTAGCTTTTCACAGAAAGACACAGATTGCTGAAGACACTTATGTAAGTTGCTGCAACCTCTAAAAGCTGAGCACCTATCCTACTTTAATGCCTCAGTTCCTCTCCAGCCCAGCCTGGGTGAACAGATGACCCACGTGATTGGCAGAGGGAGCAGAAAGGTCTTCAAGAGCACTAAGAGCTCCAAAAGCATGGGGATGAGTCCAAATCTCAGGGTCCTGAAAAATGTTTCCCTCTCTGAGAAAAGTCAAGTGTAGGGTACTACTCCTGGGGAGGAGTAACCCCAAGTAGTAATATAGGTTTGAGGCTCACCTTCTAAAGAGCAGTTCTACTGAGAAGGACCTAGGAGTCTTGGTGGATGACAAGTTGACCACAACTCAGCACTGTGCCCTTGCAGCCAGGAGGGCCAATGGTATCCTGGGGTGCATTGGGCAGAGTGTGGCCAGCAGGTCTAAGGAGGTCATCCCGTCCCTCTACTCTGCTCTAGTGAGCCCACATCTGGAGTATTCTGTCCAGTTCTGGGCTCCTCAGCTCAAGAAAGCAAAGGAACTACCGGAGAGGGTCCAGCAGAGGCCAAAAAGATGATGAGGGTTCTGAAGCATCTCTCTTATGAGAAGATACTGTGGGAGCGGGGCCCATTTAGCCTGGAGAGAACTGAGAGGGGGTCTCATCAATACATATAAATAGGCAAGTACCAAGAGGATGGTGCCAGACTCTTTTCAGTGGTGCCAGTGACAGGACAAGGAGCAATGGCCATTAACTAAGACACAAGAAGTTCTACCTGAACATGAGGAAGAACTTCTTTACATTGAGGGTGACGCACTGGAACAGACTGCCCAGGGAGGTCAGGAAGTCTCTCCCTCTGGAGACATTTAAAACTCACTTGAACACATGTGTAATCTGCTTTAGGGGACCCTGCCTTGGCTGTGTGGTTGGACTAGATGATCTCCAGAGGTTCCTCCCAACCCTAGCTATGCAGTGATTTTGTGATGTCAAAGATGATATTTGAATGACTAAGCACAGTCAGTCTCACTCTCATGCCTCTGAAATATCACTGTTAGTACCTTGTACTTTGTCATATCTCAGTGCAATCCCATCACCCCACATAAACCAGTGCTCTGACCCCCACAACTCACTCTTCTTCTATCAGTGCATTTTGCCAAAATTCTCCCTCCCTTTAAAGAGATCTGGAGTGACAGCAAACAACTTGACAGTATCAGATAACCCAATGACAGAAGTCTCTTGATGTCCAAAGTTGTGTCACATGTACCTACAAATTACCTTGAAGCTGCTTTGTTGCTGTTACCAAAGTCAGTCAGCATGCCAGATCACTGTTTCAAGTGAAGCTGATAAATGCACAACTAGAGCATTCTTCCAAATATTTGCAGGAGATCCTGGTTAGAGAATGCCCACCCAGAGTGACAAGGGCCACAAAGTGTTCCTACACAGCTCCGCCTGGTTGGGCTTCCTATGCTGTCCTTAAACTCACCCTTTCCTATTTGAGATGGTCCTGTTTCTGTCTCTAAGGGAATAATTTACATGACGGATTGCAAAACAGTGTGAACCATTCCAAACTACATGTCTAAAATTTTATACACCGTACCTGTGCTTTGAAAAATAGCTGCTGATCCTGCTTAGCTCACTGTGTATATGTCAAATTTCAGGTACCAAGGGTTCTGTTTGCAGCAAAGTGGTTTCATATATTTTTCCACAGATAGCACACAGAACTGGAGGAGGATGATAGAACTGATGCTAAGAGCAAAGCTATTGTAGACAACACTGGTCTGTCAATCTGCACAGGCACAGCTTCCCTAGTAGGACTTAGTCTTACTACATGGCCTCTTCCCACAAAAGTGTATTTTCATTAAGCTGTGTGCTTCAATCAGAAATTCTTTACCCTGAGGTTGCTGAGGCACGAATTTCTCAGAGAAGTTGTGGGTGCCCCATCCCTGGAAGTGTTCAAGGTCAGGTTGTACAGTGCTGCGAGCAACTTGGTCTAGTGGAAGGTCTCTCTGCCCCTGTCAGGGGGTTTGGAACTAGATGATCTTTCAGGTTGCTTCCAGCCCAGAAATTCTATGATTCTATTCTTCTCTGGAGGAAAAGATAGTTCCTCAGTTGGGCCACAAGAGACACACACCACCGTGATACCCCAGGGCCTAACTCAGAGACTGTGAAAGTCACAAGAGAAATCCCAGCAGGGTTTTCTTTCAGGCTCTCTCAGTCTCATTAAATGCATGCAGTTGCAGAGATGTTGTGAAAATATTCAAATAAATATGCAACAAACAGGTATAACATCTTTTTCCATCAGCAGTTTCCCATTACTTTTACATTTTTTTCCTTTCAAACTAAGTCTCAATCAATACAGACACAGGAGGGAGAGAGAAAAGATGGTAATTGGGCTTCATTCCTGTTTTTAGATAAACTAGACTGGTGATGTTTCTGTGGCTGATGGGCACAGATCCTGTGTGATCCTAGAATTGTCAGGGTTGGAAGAGATCTTTGAGAACATCAAGTCCAACTGTCAACCTAGCAATCTTTACTCAGACCCTCACGTCTGGTACATCTCACCACCCTGTGCAGAACAGCCATGCCCACAGCACTTAGCAGCATCAGTCATTAGTGTGTTAGTTAGCTTTGAACCATGCCCCAGAGATCTCCAGGACAGGACTGGACAGAACAGGTCAAAAGACAGGTCAAGGGTGAATGTAAATAATTAAATGATTCATGCCATTGTGAGTGTGTATTCTGGTCCTGCTTTATTCATCACAACAGATGCTCTTGCTGCTCTGTGTTGTGCTTAATCTGCCCTCACACATTGAAGTGGGTTATTTGAAGTCATGAGAGTATCTCCACTGGGGCTGTGGCTCTGGTGCAGGATGCACAGGTGGGACCTATATGTCCATTTGGGCAGGAACCTGTGTTCCACTCCCAGCCATCCCAATGCCCCCTACAGGACATGGCACAATCCAGTCCTTGCTGTGTGGTGTAACACTGCGTCCCATGCCTGTCCATGCTGTTGTCCATCTAAGATCAAAAGTTGCATTATTTTACTTCTCTTAGACTTCGTGAGCCTGTTGCAAAAAAAATAGAGTCAAGCTGAGACACCACCTGAAGGAATTTGAACTATTTCTGCTTTGTATTTGGGCACAGAGATTTTATTTGCCTGTAATAAGAAACATTACCTTCTCCTCCCCCCCCAATAAAATGATTCTTCTAATATTTAAGTTTCAAGGCCATACACTGTGTTTATAACCCTCAGGCTCTGAAGTAAAATAAGATTGAGTTTCCCTCAGGTAAGTACTTCCAGACACTTTATCTGCTATATCATTACAACTATTCCGTATTTGTTACTGTACTGTGTAACACAATACTTGCATTATATTCCACATGAAAAGCTGTTTCTGCAGCATCTTGTCATCATTTCACGAACACAGCTTTGAAGCCGTTTTGAATTCTGAATTCAGTGCATAACAGCAAAGGCTCAAGTGCACAACACCGTATTATTTACTCAGATGGGGTTAATTGCTGAATAAAAGAATGGTTCCTTTCAGTTTACCTTTTTACAATCTCACTCACACTGGATATGGAAGACAGGTAAGTCTGTGATAAATATCAAACTTTCTAATCAGAAACGAGCCCAGTCGTATTTGAAATCTTGAACTTAATCCAAAATCAGGAAATGTAGCCACTTGTGTTACTGTTGCTGAAAGAAGAAAATTACCTTTTTATTGTAGCTTACATTCACTATTGTACTTGTGAACCATGGGGAGTGAAGCAGGAGAATGCGAGGGCTTAAGGAGACCTTCTTTTAACAAGAAAATTGAAAGTGCATGCAATAAAAATATATAGCCGATATAAAGGCTGTGTTTCTCTAGGGGAAATCTATGACTTTGACATGGATTCACTCCTAACAAATTATTCCTGCTTCCTAGCTACTGTTAATATTTGCTGTCAGGCACCCATTGTCTTAAATTTTATGAGCTTTAGCCTCAGTGTGGGTTCATTTGAATGCAGAAAAATTAATAATCCACACCTTTAACAGGCATATAAAAAGTGAAATGATACCATAAAGTTTTAAGTGGAGAGTGACCTTCAGCAAATATTTTTATTTCCCAGTGATGTTCCAGGGTGAATGCCTGCAGGATTATTTCAATATAATAATTCTCTGCTGATGACTAAGTTATAGCTGAACTGGAATTCTGGACCAACGTCAGTAATAAAGTGTCATAACTCAATGCTGTTCTCCTGGACAGCACACAGCGGTAGGCAATGTTGGACCAGAGAAATCAGAGTCATAAAATTATACACAATTCTATTTGTTCTGTGGAATCCAGATGGAATTTATACTTTACCTAAACCAAGTTTTCTTACATGAGCAATTTATCGTGGTGCCCTCCTGTGTTAATAGGGCATGGAACTAGATTTGCCAAGCAGTCATAATATTGTATAGGCACTTTATTTAAGTGGATGTATTTTAAAGCAGTTTAAATTTTTTTAAATGTTTTAGAAATACTGAGAGCCTTACAGATTCCCTAGGGCTGTCTGATTTTTTTTTCCTTTGGAAATCAGTTAACTCCATTATCTGGAGAAATCAGAGCCTAGCTATCAGTGAAAGTTTAAGTTGATGGGTCAGGCAGTAGAAAGTTGTGAGAGCTTTCTGTGCATTTTCCACAAAGTCTTCAGTATCTTGTAAAAGAGACCCAGCCCTGTTTTTTGATGCCTATGTCTCATTTTTCACCCTCTCTGATTTTGAGGATAAGATTTTTTTTGTTTTCACTATTGCTACTATAAAATTATCCAGAAGATGTTTAAAATGAGGTCAAAACAAAATCACATATAAAAAAAAAAAAAGAACAATTCATAGCAAGTTCCTTAATCTTGCATGTTATCTGGTGAGATACTGGCATTGACTGAAAGGATAAAGTCATACTTTTTTGGAATAAATCCTTACGGATTTTTGTCATCAGCTCACCCACTCTTATAGGTCACTGTGAAAATTTTACCATGAGCTTCAGCTGGAACAAATGAAGGCCTTACCTAGGTGGTTTCTCAGCTGTGATGTGCAAGGAACATCCAAGGCCAGCACTAGTAAAGCTAATACCAAAGGATGTGAGAGTTGCTGAATAAATGCCACCAAAAGCATCTGCCAGTAGTGCTTTGTGTGATTCCCCAGTGTCCCACCTGAGAAATGGTGGATTCATGACACTCCCGGGTAATACTGAGTTCCTGTGTCCCATTAACATGTGGAGCTGAAGCACTCTGAGACCAATAGTCATTCTCAGGGTAGGAAGCCATTCTATGGTCCCACCTTTCTACTATGGAGATTTTAGTTTTCCTCTATTTTTTTTTCCTTCAAGAAGAGGGAAAATAAGACTCTATGAACTGAAAAGGAACAGCAACAGAAATCAAGAAAATACCTACAACTGCGGCAGTCAGTCCTGTAGTTAGGTTGACCTGAAATTTGGGAGAATAACCTCCATGTCACTGCTTTAAATTATTTAGAGTAAGAGAGGACAGAAGCGAACATAACTGGTCAGAAAATCTGCTACAATAAGCATTGATGACTCATAATTCTCTCTGAAAACCCATTAATCAGTGTATGTCCCTAACCTGAGCACATAGCATTGATTGAAAAGCACATTTACTGACACATAAAATTAGACCAGCCATGTCTCTCTCTTATTCTATGTGGATATCTGTTAAAAAATACCCATTACAGACAAATTTCTTTTCATTTCCACCCAATATTGGCATGTGTGCAGTGTAGCCCTACTTGCTCCTGCATGAACAGTGTCTTCCAACACAGTTTCCTCTCTGATGTTCCTATGATCTATTTCTATGGACTAGTTATGTCTTTTCTGATTCTTAATTCTGCTGAGTTAAGAAGGTTGAACTGCCCAAACGTCTTCTCACTCTCTCCTCCAGCCATCCCAGCCCTTCTGGATAAAGAGGACTCACAAATAGTCTTTCCAAGAAACTTTACCAGTAGTGTTGACCTTTCCCTCCCTCTACTGGCACCTCATAAGATCAAATAAAACTTTTTCATGCATGTCACACTGAGGACTCCCAGACACCCTGTAGCAGACCAGTACCCCCTGATCTTTTTTCTGTCTTTTCATAGTCATGAACTAACATACCAGAAAAATCTTGTGTTTTTGGCATGAAATCATGGCTCTACCACAAGAACTGTGTTATTTTAACCTCATGCTGTTATTACAGACCTCGTTTGAGCTGATGATGCTTCTCAGTTTGACATCATCAGCAAGTGCCATTAATACACTTATTTCTTTGTGTGATAAAGCAATTCGTGAGAACATTTTGTGAGATCAGTTCAAAAACACCCTTCATGTACTCTGTCAATAACCTCTTCCCAGTCAATTTTAATACTGGCAATTATATCTGTTTAAAGATTTTTTTACAGTTTCAGCACAAAAACTGTGCATAACATGTTTGTATATAAAAAAAGGCATCTCCATCCTAGTGGTTTTGGAGCGGAAAAGCATAATGCAAGATTTTTCCTTGTTTTAAATATGCATTATGTCACAGAAGAAGGTATCATCTTTAGTCTAGTTTGGTCCATGTTATTATATCCAGTTTGTATGTTATTCTGTTTTTTTTCTCCCTGTCATTTTTGATTTTGCTTTTTGAGATTTTCCCTAAAGCCATGCACCCTGTTGAAACACACCTAAGAAACTTGGGTTTTCCAGAATCTCCTTTCCTTCCTTTTCTAACTTTTTCACTTCACCTTGGAGCTGGACCCTTGCTGCTGGACACCAGTCCTCCTAAAACTCCAGGACAGAGGAGTTCAATGACATAATTTATTTCAAGAATCTCCTAACCTGAGCTTCTCTCTGAGCTCACAACTCAGGGAGCATTTGTCCCTCCTTCCCTTATTATGCTGAATTCACTGTCGATGTATCTCTGCAGCCAACAAGCAAGGAAGAATGGCTGTTAGCTTGCTGGTATGACATTTGGAAACATAACATGCTGAATTTCTTTAGTCTGTCTCCAGTTGTTCATTAACAATGACTTTGTGATGACATAAGAAATAGGTAACAGAACAAAAAAACCAAGTCCTGCTTCAAGTATTTTTATAATTTTCTTTATGCCACAGAGCTGTGGAGAAAAACACATCTTAAAGGTTGCTCTTTTTTTCTATTATGTTGTCTGCTTTTACAGGTGATGAGTCTCTATAAGATCTGAAAATCTCAACACATGAAAATGTGATGGTGAGATGGTCTGGAACTGAAACACTCATCCTGCCTGACCCATTGCCTGGGGGTTTATAACACAGTCACTTGCTAAACTGACAGTAACAGTCTGGAGTATGAATATCTAATACTATGAAAACTAAAGATATGCTACGGTGCCTTCTCTGGTGGCTTCTCCTCAGACCCNGCTGGTTCACCTTGTTCTGGAGCAGTGTACATAAACTCTCGTCCTCAGCCCTTGGGAGAAGACCCTGCTGGTCACAGCACCTACCAATTGATCAAGTGCTGAATTTCACTTGCAATCTCTGTAATAGAAGACAGATCCAACCAATTCTTTCCTGTCACTTTTTTTATTCTTCCAGAAAGCTGAATCAAGATGAATATTTGGAGTCACAATGAATAGAGATGACATGTTTGATGTTGAATCTTCTCATGGCCATCTGATTCCACCAGACTGCTCTGATGTTAATAGCATTGCTGGATAATTCAGGTATGAAGGGACTTCACAGAGCTTTTAACTCAACCTGTTGCTCCAAGAATAGTCAGTCCTTAGGTCAGCCCAGATTGCTGAGGACTTTATTCAGTCAGGTCTTGAAAACCTCCTGTGTCCAGTTCTGGGCCCCTTGCTACAAGAAAATATATGGAGGTGCTGGAGAGTGTCCAGAGAAGGGCAACAAAACTGGTGAAGGGTCTGGAGCACAAGATATATGAGGAGAAGCTGAGGGAGGTAAAATGGAGAAACGGAGGCACGTGGGACACCTTATCACTCTTTACAACTAATCTGAAAGGAGGTTTTAATGAGCTGGGTGTCAGGCTCTTCTCCCAGGTAACAAATGACAGGATGAGAGGAAATAGCTTCAAGTTGCACCAGGGAAGGTTTAGATTAGTTATTAGGAAATATTCTTTAATGAAAGGGTTGTAAGGCATTGAAACAGATTGCTCAAGGCAGTGGTGAAGTCACCATCCCTGGAAGTGTTCAAAAAACATCTGGATATAGTATTTGAGGATGTGGTTTAATGGTGAACGTGGTGATGGTGCTAGGCTGATGGTTGGACCTGATGATCTTAAAGGTCTTTTCCAACCTTAACAATTCTATCATTTCATATTTGAGACAGGCTTCCCTTCACTGTTTTTCACTGTTCCCAAGGCCTTTCTTGTTCCCATTACACTGAAATATTTTCTTTCTATCCCAAACCACTGTTTCCTCACTTAGTTGTGAGCTGTAATCTTCTTCCCCCAATGGTTCAAATTTAAATACGTTTTTAGCCTCTAGAAGAGATGACTGAGAGGGAATCTTATCAATGTCTATAAGTATCTGAAGGTAGGGTGTCAAGAGGATGGAGCCAGGCTCTTCTTGGTAGTGCCAAGCAATAGGTCATAAGGCAGTGAGCAGAAACTGATGCACGGGAAATTCCGCCTGAATATGAGCAAGAACTTTACTGGGCGAGTGACTGTGAACTGGTACAGGTTGCCCAGAAAGGTTGTGGAGTCTCCATCACTGGAGACATTCAAGAACTGTCTAGATGTCCTGTGCAATGTGCTCTAGGACAACTCTGCTTTGAGCAGGGAAGTTGGACCAGATGGCTCACTGTAGTCCTTTCCAACCTTACTCATTCTGTGATTCTGTAATGTCTTTCAATACTCAATACTTTTCAATAACTTAACACTTAGGATTCAAAACTTTGCTTTTCATTCTTCCCACTGTGGATGTTTTATGGCTTTCAAACAAGGTAAATCTATTAACAAAAGACTTTCCATATTGTCTCCACATGAGATGTTTCCTTAAAACACCATGAGTTATTTCTTCAAAAGGTAAACAATGTGGAATTTCCACTCCCTTCAATGAACAAAGGTACCTCTGTGCTCTTAGCCAAAATCAGTAGGAATCACTGTAGAGCAAGGAATGAGGGTACCAAGTAGAAGAGTCTGGTGCATTTAAGTATAATTTTTTTGCTTTTATCCAAAACCACCACTTTCTAGGGAGTTTATGGAACACGTTGGATGACTGACCTAAAATTTCAGCCATGCAGAATAAGGGAATGCACCACCACAGAGGAAGCACAAAGAAAATGAAGGTGGACAAAGGTAAATAGGATTCACACACACAATTTTGGAAAATATTAATCCACTTAATTTTTTCTGATTTCAAAGAAGGCATTAATCTGTGAATGGGAACCTGAATGAACTAAGAGGAAGAAGATAATATATGTCCTTCAAAGAACTATTAAAAATTATGTGAGTCTGTTGTCTATTTTGTACCTACCAATATGTTATTTCTGTTATTAGAATATAGAATCTCTGCGTATTTCTAACATCACTGAAGACCACCACAACATGAAGCAGACACTGGAGGATGTCTGCAGATGACCAAGGGGATTTTAGTAGTAGAGCGACTGATTTCTACTACTGGAAAACACACGGGCAGGCTGATGGTATAAGACTTTCATCATTATCGAAATCACAGAATCACAGAATATGTTGAGTTGGAAGGGGTGCACAAGGATCATTAAGTCCAACTCTTAACCCCACGCAGAAACATCCCCAAGAGTCACACCATGTGCCTGAGAGTATCATCCAAATGCTTCTTGAACTTTGTCAGTCTTGGTGTTGTGACCACTTCCCTATGGAACCTCTTCCAGTGCCCAACCATGATACTTAAGTAGAATTATTCCCCGTCTCAAAGTAGGAACTTTGGGTAATTTTAACTCGATTTTTTCTAATGTGAGAGCTGTTCAGGTGTGACTTGTTTGTGTGCAATCCTGCCCTATACATTAGAAAAAAAGAGTACCTGTTGTATTTTTTTCTTTACTGATGCTAATTCTTTCTGATCAAGAAACACTAAGAAGTCAAAGGCCACTCAAGACTTGCTGCACTCTTTCAAGACAGTCCTCAGACAGACAGACAGAACTGCTTTTCTTGCAATTTATTGGCAGCAAGAAGGGATGGAAGAGAAGTGAAGAGATGGCCCATAAAAAAAGTTTGTTCTAGGTTGTGTCTGATCTGGAATTTCACATCTGGAAAGGTGGAAAGTCAAAAGGTTCAGTTTTGCCCTTTAGGTGTGGAAAAGTGAGTATGTTTTATGAATAACATGTCCTTTCACTTGAAAAAAACCCAGGATGCTGTACATGACATTCCTTCTCTGAATAGGTGAGAGTGAGATGGGGGCAGTAATATCTGACCTGAAGAGGGAGGTGGTCCAAATTCTATCACTTCTTACCTATCACAAAAACTGCAACCAGAGAGGAACAAATGAATCTGGACAAAATAACAGCCTTTTTCCAAAATGTAGACATGCCCATACTAGTGAATCAAAGATGGAAAAAGGAACTTCTGTTATGACTCTTTTTTTCTTTCAATTTTTTTGGTAGGGTCTTCAGATTTTGGGTTAGATTGGTTCCGATTTTTAAATAAAGTTTTTTCATACTCTTTTTTTTTTAACATTAGATGTTTGTTTTCCAGACAGGCTAGAAGACAAAGTGACCTGGTATTAGTGAACTGGTGCTGCCATTGGAGATTTTTTGCAAGACAAGGATTTTAAGCTAATTAAAATGGTTTTTATAGTATTTTATCTCCCATTTGGCTTCACTTTTAAAATCTTAAAGAGATGAAAACTTCATTGAAAGCCTAAGAGTCAAACCATTTTAATTATTAGAAGTCACAGTAAACACTCCTTGCAATCTGCAGCAATTCTCCAGACAGCCAGACAATGCCATGGGTTTTTTACCCATTATTTTAATTATACACAGAAGTGTAGAAGAAGAAAGCCCATTAACACACAACTTGCATGTTGTCCTGCTGCACAAAACCATAAATGGTAAGTATAATTTTAAAAAGGAACATGACTAAAGAAAATAATTCTATAGAGTTAAGTCCTCTGGGAAGTAATAGCAGTGATACCAGCCGAGCTTTACGTGAATGATTCTAACCTTTAGGGTAGATACCCACAGAATTTCAGTGGTTTGTTGAATATGACTACAAAATGCATTTTCTTTGCAATTTTCTGCAGATACAAATGAAGATACAAATGCCAGACAAATACAATTACCAGATACAGAAATTTGACCTGCCCATTTCATGCTTTACAAAGGTGGTTTGGTTTTGTGCAAATTGCTTTCCTACATCAAAAAAACACATTCTGTTCTTCAAGGATTTCTGATCTTACTGTTTAGGTCAGAAAAGTCTTGGTGGTGGCTCCATTAGACAGAGTCTGGCATACCAGGCAGCTCTGCCCAGCCCACTGTCTTTTTTACTGACCTTGTTTGGGACTGAGACTAATAGAGAAAAAAATCAGTGCAACATGCAGATCCAAGAGCTAACAGATTCAGATTCAACAGCTATTCACATGCTCTCTAACACCTGGTATTTAAAGCATGAACTGCCACTAGTGAAATCTGGACTCTAATCTCCCAGCTGTTGAAAGGTTGGACAATCTTGACCCATTAGATTCTGAAGTCTCCCTTGGAGGAGTATTTGCCACACAAAGCATCTTTCATGACATAATTCAATGAACCAAAATCTCACATTTTCTTAAGCATTTGTCATTATTCTATACTTTTTTCCCAGTCTCATAAGAACAGCAGAAATAGATTTCTGCTATTGATGTGAATATCATTAGAATTAACCGATCGAATCTGGTTGACAACAATTACAATATTACTTATGGGTTATTTTTAACTGTACATATTGTGTAGGTAAATGAAATGGCCAATAAAAGGAGACTTCCTGCATTTTTTATAATTCACAGGGGAGAAAGGAAGGCTCGTCTTGCCTGCTCTGGTTCAGCAAGACAGACTGAGCTCTGATTTTTTGGATGATCACACCTGGGAGTTTGTGGGAGTCCATTTCTCATCACACATGGCAGTTTGGCTACCCACATGGATGTTTCAGCATCCATGGTGGTGCAGGACTAAAGAAATTACTCATTTGTGATTTCTGTGGCATTCTTCCAGCAGAGATTTACAGCATCTGATGCTGAGGCATATTTTAGTTATTCCTAATGGATATAAACAGCCTGAGCTTGAGTCATTACATGTTCTTTTGGATGTGTGAGCCTCAGATATGTCTTAGCTGTCTTGAAAATTCAAAATTTCACTGGTTTATAGAGTCTACAGCATAAGAAAAAAAAAATTGTACAATGATTTATTTAAGGCTCTAGCCTCAATTCATATGGGTGTCTCTGCATGTTGTTGATGACTATGTGTCTGTTGAATAGGCCAAAACAACGTGTGCATTTCAGAAGTGAGGAATAATGGAGAAATTACAGTTAGGGTTTTGAAATTATATTCTTTTAGATCCATATGAAGACGCTTTCAAAAAATCCCACAACCAGCATATTTTCTGCCTTTTTATTTCTCACATGCAATACACTGATGTTAGTGAGACAAGAAATGCTCCTGGTTTCTTCTTGATACTGGTTTGGCCCCGTCTCTCCCTCTTCAGGAGGGCAGAAGAGATTGCTGAGGAGACTAGGACATCTTCTGACATGACCTACACAGCAAGGACACTGAGGTGCCTCAAGCACTGTGTTGCAGACCCAGAGAAGGTGTTATTGTCTGTATGACAGACAGATTTCAGCTCAAAAAGCTACAAGCTGTGTTAGTTTGGTCTCTGAACTCCACTGCTTCGAAACCTCCAGTTTGATGAGGAGGTTTGACACAAAGCTGGGACTGCTTTCCTATACTTACTGCCATGCATGTCTACGGCAAACAGAGCACAAGGTAAGTAGGGATGATGGTGTTGAGCTGCCCAGGGGGGATGCTGCCAAGCAGGAGTCCTTATAATGTGATCTTCCTCAATCACTTGCTGTGCCAGCTATTATCATGCAGGACCCACAGCAACTCAGACATTCCAGATGTATGCCATGAAGCTGGAGGGAGGCCATGGCACTGGACTGCAAATGGGTCAGGCATGGACTGACCACTAGAGAAAGAGGTGAGAGCCAGAGGGATAAGTCTTACTCTGCCCAAAAATCAGGTCTAAGATGTGCCTGTCTACAGCAAAAGCACGCTCAGTATCTCAAGCACTGTGTGGCTGAACACATGCCCTGTCCACCATGCAACTCTTGCACTTTGAAATTCAGGTTAGGGCTGAAGAAAGGCCAAGAATGTCAGAGGATCTCACTGTGAACTTCTGACTAGAGACCAGACTAAACTTAATGACTAAACTCTAAACTCACAGCTCTACACTGCACACACAGCAGGACCTGGAGCAGCCACGGTTTCACCCATATGGCTTTGATGGCATTGAGTTCCTCTACACAAGTCCCTCTGCCTGGCACCTCCATCAACTGGCAGAACTGCATGGAAATTGGATCCAAGTTGATATGTCTGCTAAGAAACTCATTGCAGGAATCTGACTTCTGGTGCCGTCCCAGGAATCCTGTTTGCACTGGGGCCATCATCATCCCCCAGTAAGCAGGGAAGGAGCAGGCTCCACAGCCAGGCCTGCAGCACAGCACAGCCACAGCACAGCATGGGCTTGCATTCCTCCAGCGCAGCTGTATGGTGTTGCTTGTGTGGTGCTTTGCATTGCATGAGGACAGTGCCATGGGCAGGCTTGAGCACTCCTCTCTGCTTTGTCACAAAACAGTGCTTAGGGCCAGCTTTGGTTCCAGACTTGCAGTTCCTACATCTGCACTAAGTCTCAAGGGGAAAGCAGGAGGTGTGCTGGGACAGGAACCAGTGCCTGCAGTCAGCCCTGGAGCTGAAGAAACACTGTGAGATACAGCATTGTCTTGTCTGAACAGGGACAAACCTGGAATCTCTGAATGAGCTTTAAATGGATTACTTACACCTCATCAAACTCCTGCGGGCATTTTATTATTCAGAATTAAAGTGACCTGATTTCAGCATAGCTTAATTCCACTCATAATGCAGTTAAGCTAAATCTGAAGATGAATGCTTTATTACAGCTGGTAAATCCTCTGTTCATGTCTGGTTAATTTGGATTAACTTTCTCAAGGGGCTTCCCAGGCTCAAGCCCTGTTGGTGGTCAACTCAGTTTCAGCATGTCGCTGCCTCTCTGCTATCAGTGCCAGGAGAAAAACATGTGCCAAGATGGAGAGCTCCTGCAGGCTGAGGAAGCTGGACAGCATCAGCCACCAGAGACTAGTCCTTATGAAAGTCAGCACTTAAAACACTTCTCCCCAGAGCTTTATGACCAGCTGCCTCCTTAGGTAGGTAATACAGCATTTCAGTGCCAGGACCACAACACAGGAAGGGACACTGCCTCCCTGGAACAGGAGATCACCACCACCACTGTGAGAAACAAGAAATTCCCTACCAAAGGGGACCAAAGCTGCCCCGGCAGCATCTGGCTTTCTTAGCTGAGAGAGGAAGAGGAGGAAATGCACCTGTGTGCCCTCCTCCTTAGCCTTTCCAAGGTGAATGGCTCCAAGATGCTGTCTTGGCTGGGCTTCACCACTCACAGGGCTCCCTCTGCAGACTGCTACTTCCCAAATCCTTGCACAGGAGAGTCAGTATTTCCTAAAGATGGTGAGTCTGACAGTCAAGATGACATTGTAGTGCCAGGGCTTAGCAGCTAAGAGGTCATTCCTAGTTTAGGAATAGTATGTTAGGTTTTAGTCCCAGAGATCTGCTACGGCCAATGGGCTTTTCTACCCCTCTGGTGTACATGCATATCTGTGCTCTCCAAAGTGACCAGAATGGCTCTGCTTCTGATTGAATCTGAACATTATTAATTTCATGAATATTTGTCTAAGATGTCTGATTTTTAAGGCCAAATGGAGCCTTCACTTCCTCTACAAATATTTGTGCAATGACCTATAACTACCAGCCAACGTGCCTGCCAGCAGCCCATTAGATGACATCCCACTTTATTATTATTTGATAACCTCTTGAGGTTAGGAATACAGATGTAAGATCTCCAAGATTTCTAATGGGAATACTTCATATCAAAAGTATGTTTCCCTTGAGGATGACATCACCACAGGGACACATATTTCAAATATTTTTGCCATCATATTTTGAAAGCTTCTTTAGAAATACAAAAATGCTTTTTGAGTCCTGAAAGAACTTTTCTATCAGCCTCAAGTAAACAGGCTACCATTTAACTTTTCAGAAAACCTTGAACATAACAACACAATGTGTCATAGGAAACAAAGTAAAGAACTGCAGTGTAACTAAAGAAAAAACATATTTGGTATACAGTGTGGTTATTAGCTGAAAATAGTTCTTTGCTGGATACTACGTTAGCATTTTTGTGATGAAGCAACTCAAATTATCTTGAGCCCCAATTTCAGATCAGAGTCCTGACTACTTGAGGAGTTGAACTCTAGTTTCAAATCTAACAAATGGTTTCTGTACACAGTATGCCATTAGCTAAACTGAAACCCTAAGCCTGAATCATTCCCAGCTGCTAAGCTCCGGAAAAAGTTGGAAGTAGTTCTAGTCTTAACTTTAGTTATAGGCAGGACTCTCACCAGTGCCTGGGTACTGATGTTAAATTACCGACTATTAACTTTAGTAGAAGATTACACGTGTGTGTGTGTGTGCATATAAACATATCCATATATACATGTATATATGTTTGTGTACATACATATAATCTGGATATCCAGTTATATGAATAATGTATTAATGGTTTGGGGTTTTTTTAGTTTGGTTTGGTTTTTCTTTTAATGTCTTCTCCACTTCTGGCCTTCTTTATGTGTCTCAGGTTATTCAGCTTAGGGAAACAGGCTACAAAATGAGCATCATTTACCACAATTTCAGCTGCTGAAGGCTTCTTTCCCTCATAAATATAAATATAGAGTAACTTCAGTGGAATTAAGGATGTTATCCTACTGAGGAAGCAATATAATGCATGGAGACAATGCAAAGTAAAGAGCCACATTTCTTATTTGAGGAAATGAAAATCCTTTAAGTAATGCACTCTGGGAGAGGAAAAGGAAAAATCAGATTCTCTCTTGTCAGAAGTAGCAGGAACCAACTCAGTTTGGGCCCTTTTACAGTGACCATTGCGAGGGCCAACTATATTCCAGCAACAAGGAATCTATGGGGTCTTCACTGTAGGGTGGCACTTATTAAATACATTTTAATTACCTCAGGCTTTTCTTGTAGTTGGTGAACAGGTCTGTAACTGCTTTAAGATGTTTTCTTGCTTCCCATTTTCATGCTAGATTAATTACAAATAAGATTTCATGAAACATTGGACCATCATTCAAAAGATAGCCGTGAGTGAATTAGTAGTATATTTATAAACCCTCATTTACTTATAATATGAATTTAATAATACACTATGCAAAAACATCCAAATGAGGTTTTAAATGTATCACAATGACAATATTCATGTTAAAAATGAATACTTAAATATTTACTAAATAAGATTACTTAATGTTTTTTGAAGGCAGCACTCTAGAGTTGGTTCCATTCTCAGAGTCTTCAGAAAACTCCTATTAACTTGATAGACAAACCCTAAAGATTTGTTAAACAACAATGATAATAGCAAGTAATCACATAAAAATTTAATTGTAACTAAAATCTTATTGTAGAATTAACACTATCTTAGTGCCATAGCTTGAAGTATGCTATATTTGGTGCCATTGTATATCTGAAAACACAGATAATTTATCTGAAGCTTTAAGAAGGAAAACCTACTCAGATCTGCTTTTAGCAAACTGTATTAATACCTATGTATGTAGACATGTTTATTTATACAGTGAGACATATTAAATTATTTTTTTTAAGATTTGTTAAGGTAAGCTGTAGCTCACTTCCAACACTTCAGACTGCCAACCTTTTGGATGTTTTGACAATGCAAGAAACCTGCTGCTCTTGGCAAGTGCACTTGTTCCTCCGTCCACGTGCATCCAGAATCACAGGCTTTTCCCGACTGGAAGGCACATTGAAAAAACAAATTGCATCATGTTCACATGAAAACAAAATACCTGTTGTTTCAAAAAATGACAGTCAAAAAGCTGTCAGCTAGACTTCCAGTAAAAAAATGGTCCATCCATTTTCCAGCTTATTGAGAAATCTGGACATAGGCTTCAGCTCATTCTTTTTAGAATGGTTACAAAAAAAGAGATGTGCTTTTTAGACTTTTGAAAAGCAGAGAGGAAAATATACATCTATCACATGGGATTTATATTTTATATTGCTGTAGAATTGTCCCCTTGGATGTCTTTCTTGTCCTGCAAGATAACAATCTCTTTTGCAGGGGTGACATCTTGCAACTCTGATTTCAGTGAAGCACCTCCCAAAATAAAGCATATACAGAGTGGGACAAACATTCCCTCTCTGTTTTCCTTCCTCCTGCTCCAGTCTTGTCCTATTTAGGTTTTTATGTCATGCTTAGCAATTGAATTTTTCAGTACAACAGCCTGACTGCAGACTGGAACAAAGGAAACTAGAAGACAACATGATGCTTTTAAGCAACGAGGCTTTTGCCTACACCTTTTTATCACAACACCACTGTTAACATTTCATCGGATCTGTTGCTCAGAAAAATACCAGCGCTACCCATAAAATAATAAACAAGAAATGTGACGCAGAAACATTTTATCATGAAATCTGACTAAGATACAGAGACTGGGTTAGCATGGCTACTGCAAATCAATTTTTTCAATATGAACACCAGTGTAAGTAAAGAAAGAGAAAAAGATGGACAGGAATTGAGCTTTAAGTTGATAGACACATGAAAGTGCATGAAATACACATTTTGATGGTCTAACAGTCCATGACAGAGCCTTACACCAAGAAGAAATGAAGAAATATTTCAAAAGGACTGTGAAGCTCACAGAGTGATACCAAATTAAATAGATTTTGTTTGTAGTTTTTGACATCACTAGACAATGGACTTCACAAATCACTAACACACACTGATTGTAACATAACCTAAAATTACAGAAACATAGGAGAAGGAATAAAAAACTTTCAAATTTAGTTAAAAAGTACAGATGTCTTTGTTTTTTTCACTGGCAACTTCAACACTATTGCCTTTGGACATTTTATTTTTTAAGAAACATCTGTCCAATTTGGATCTGTCATACTGCAACTGTGATCAGTTAGAGATGTTATAAAAAGTGAAATTACTTATGCAAGTCAAGTCTACATAGTTAGTATATCATGAACACAAAGTAATGAACTTCCTGAGAACAACAATTTGAATTTCTCTGTTGCCTTTTACCCATGGACCCCAAACCACCTGAAAAGCATTATTTAATTACATATTGCACAACCTAGAAACAGGATGTATAACAAAAATTCAGTAAGTCTCCTCTGAGATGGAAAACAGCACATATTCAGAAGAAAAGTAATGCTATAACTTAGGAGGATGTGAAAAGTCAGTAAAAATTCAAGAGCACATATGTAGGGAGCCTGTAATTATTAGTCATATTTGACTGAGGTATATCTTTTACATCAAATCTTTTGGGGTCCGTGTTCCACAATGCTTACAACCACAGGTAAGCAGTCATTTTTCCCCCCTAAAATATGGCCATGGCAACTGTTCTGTTTTAAATCTCATTTATGAGAATTCTGAGATGAATTTTAGAGCTGGACAAAAATTTTTAGACAAATAGTCTACTCGCCAAAATATGAAGGACAACTGAAGATATTCAGGAGTTTGGATTGAATTCAGCAAATTGTTTCAGCTAAACAGTGCGGGGGAGGAAAGTGGAATTCTGAAAATGTGAAACATTTTGTTCTGACTTTGTCAAAATTATAGAATTCCTCCTTTATTTTCATCTTTTTAGCTGAAGCATTAGAAAACATGGGCAATACAATCAAAAAGGAAGAAAAGAGAGTGACATACCACAAGTAAAACCTAGTCACACTTGGAAGCTTTTCAGTCTGACTATTCCCAGTTCGTGCAAGAAAGCCTCCAAACAAGAACAAGCTTTACCACAGAGGATAAAGACACGTGCACATTCCACATATTTCTCCTGTAAGTTAGAGCAAAGATGCACCAATTGAAAGTGGAAAATGTTGTTAGTAAAGAGTACCAATTTGATCTATTATCTCATCTTACATAACATGTTTGATGAAAAGCAATTTATATAACTTTTCATGAACTATTTTAGGTTGATTTTTTTTTTGCACTAATCATCCATCTTCTGCCTTTTAGTGGTTGCAAATATTGATCAAACTACCAGTACTCCTGAACTGACCAATCATCTTAGATAAATGATGCTCTTCAGCAAACCACTGTTGCCTGGAGCTGACAAGTGCAGAACAAGGTTAATGTCACCTTACCTGTTCACAGGAGGACTGTCTCACAGCAGAAGAGACACTATCTAGCGACCAAGAAACCAACTTAAAGCAATTAATTTCCCACTTGGCAAATGAGTGAGATGTGACTTCCTTGAACTCTGGAATATCTCTTGAATATGTTACACATTACATATGTAATTATGTTACATATGTAACCTTAAAATGATGGCACTGCGGCACATGTTCATTTGAACCTGTACAGACACTAGGCAATAGCCTGCTTGATATTAGGCAGGGGCAGAGCACTTACTCAAAAGCATGAATGATGCTCATATGTCTGGTGTATCATTCCTTCCACTGTAGGAAGCTGGCAGAGATGCAAAAAATTAGAGGACCTACAAAGATACATAGCTCGGGCATGTGTGAGAGTCTCTGACATATTTTTTGCTGGATCTTTGAGCCTGCTGTCAGGATCACATCGAGCAATCATCCTTAACACAAATCACCAGGGCCCAGCAGTTCACCTTAGGCTTCAGAATCTCTGGAGCCTGACCCTAACCCGCTGTTGCTCATGAAGTCTGGACAATTTGGGCAGTCTTCAACTAACTACAGCTTTTACAGCTGGCAGAAGTCCCAGGCTCAGCTGTCCTGGGGCTCTGTAGCTTCTCTTGCCCTCTAATAACTCATTAAGCTCTCTTGCAAGGGAAGAACCTGGCATCCAGAGCTGCAGCTACTAAACTCCATTTACTGTCATCTGCATACAATTTGCTGTATGGAGATGAGGCACCACACTGTTGTGAAGGGTAGAAATGATATGGGAAAGAAAAAAACAATCTCTCATACAACATCCAAGCCTTGTTTTTATATTTTCATAGGTTCGTTCATTTTTTCAGTGAGCAGAAAATGGGAAAGGGGAAATCTTTGAGTATGCCTATGGCAAAATCACACGTGATGCATCTGGCCATTGATGTGAATTTGGCTTAGGCTAGCAATGACTATATATAGACTTATGTCAGTAAGCAACTTATCTCAGCTGTGTTTGTTTGGCTGTTGATTTCTCAGTAGGGGGTCTTCTCAGAGCCCAGAAGTTGTTTTCCACCATCAGTGTATACAGTCCACTTCCATAATGAAAACCTTTAGCTACTAAGATAGCAGAGAAGAGGGGTTGAAATGACAAAAAATATGCTGCTAACCATAAAGAGCTAGAACAAAACATGAAATAAATTAACTTGCTCTGGTCTTGCTTTTAGCTGTTTTGGCTGTAAATGATCTCTTGCCTATAGACTACAACTATCCATTTTCCTGTCTGCTTCTGCAAAAGCTACCCAAACACCACGTTTCATTGTACTTTTCTTTACCTAGTTCCCATTTGTGAAAGAAAAAAAAAAAAAAAGAAAAATCTATGAAAACTATAGTAGAATCTGTAAAAGGTTTTCCCTCTGCTCTACCTTGTCCCTCTCAAGTCTGCCAGCTAATCTACTCACAAGAACACTGTCTTATCCAAACCATCCAGGTTAGCAAACATTACTCCTTAAAGTATTTTAGGTAATCTGTCTGATTTGGAATGGCACAGGTTAGAAAACATACCAAAGCAAATCCAGTGGGGCAGCAATATCTGTAGGAAGAGGGTGATAAGAAGCTAGTGTTGGAAAGGGAAGCAAGTAGGAGGTGGCAGTCGCTTCTGCCCATCCAGCTGAGTTTCACTGGGAACCATCCTTGGGAACACTAAAACGTGTTAGACCAGGAAAGTCTTAGGGCTGTGAACAGGAAGGGAAATAACTCTTCACTCAAGTTTGAAAAAAATACTTTGAACAAATGCCACTAGGTAAAGCCTCTTACATGAACACAGTATTAACAGCTCAATTCCTGTATAACAAAAAGCGAGATGAATATAGGGGCAATGAATCTGAAGTTAAAAGGGAATACCTGATTTAGTAATTTCACCATTATTTTTTATTCAGCTCACAAAAGCAGACCTGCTGTTTGCAAAGGAAAGTATATTTTTCCTTGATCTTTGTGGGAGAAAGTCATTAAAGCAAGGGAAAAAAGAGAGAATTCATTGTCTTTGCTATTTCCAGAGCTCTGTTTTAACTCAGTCGTTAAGCCAGAGAAGTAATCACACCTAAACACGATCAGTTATCTTTACTCCTTCTCTCTTAACGTATGTTCAATTTTATAAAGTGCTGAGGAAAAGGAAATTGAGATTACACTCCTTACAGATGTCCCGAGAATGCTGGAAATTGTTGATGGAATAAACTATGCTGAGAGATCACCTTTCCTTCATTTCAAAGCATGTGATCCTTAATTTGGCTGATGCTGAGAGATGTTTTCTTTGTGAGGCCTTCTGTCTGTTCCACTTTGGCAAGAAATGGAAGAAGATGATATAAGAGAAACTGGTCCAAATTCAAGCGCATACAATCTTGACTTTAATTCATGTTTGGAAGGAGAAGTTCTTTCTACTATATAAATAAATCACATCCTTTACAAAATCTTTTCTATGGCTGACAGGAATACCCAATGAAAAATTATACATCTGTCACGCACAATATGTGAAAACTGTCCTTTTGTCATAAAATAGGATTAAGGCTATGCTATATTCATTCTTGGCTCATTTCCTTAACTAAAATATAATGGCTTAATTTCCTTTTTTTTTTTCCAATGTGAATTTAGTGCTGATGAAAAGTACCAGCTTAGAAGCTTAGAAAACTGAAGTGCGTTATTCATCCAGAGAATGAGAATAGGTAATCATCATGTAGGGTACTACCAAAGTCAATCAAATTTGGTGTGGATGAAAAAAGTGTTTCAGGCAAATAACCCGTTCCCCCCACAAGATATATACAATTCTTAGTCTCCATGAGGACTTTATTAGCATTGTGCCCAACTGTGTTTCTGAAAAATGGCTGCCTAAAAAAATTCAAGATATTTTCCATCAAGACCATGAAGTCAAAATGTGAACAAAGCAAATGTGACCATAATTATTTTATTGACAATTTCAATGTTGAAGCTTTCCAAGTAGATTTTTCTTAAATGTCAAATATCTCCAAAATAGGTTATTCCTAAAACATAGTCCAGACTTCTTTCTGGACTTTAATCTCATGCTGACATAATATACTCCACAAAATGGCCATTCAAAGCTGGCTCAGGTGCAGCATATGAGCATTTAGTATGCTTCACACTTCTATTTCAGTGCTTGCATCCATGCTAAATAGTCAGACAGCAAAGTCTGACTATAGTCTAGATCATAGAATGGTTTGGGTTGGAAGAGACCTTAAAGATCATCTGGTTCCCAACCCCTGCCATGGGCAAGGAGATCTTCCACTAGGCCAGGTAGCTCAAAGCCATCCAACCTGTTCTTGAACATTTCCAGGGACGGGACATCCACAGCTTCTCTGGGGACCCTGTGCCAGTGTCTCACCACCTTCACATCAAAGAATTTCTTCCCAATATCTGATCTAGACCTATACCCTTTCAGTTTGAAGCCAACACCTGTTTTTTTTCAAAGTCACCATAGAGGATCTGTTTTCAGCCTCACCAGCCTTGATTCTGAATGAACAAAAAGAACATTTTCTGATAGCAAACTAGGTTTGGGTGCCCCTTAAATCTGATCAACTCAAAAGATGCAGAACCTCCCAATATGCTAACCTACATGTTTTGCAAGTCGGTGAGACACATCCTGCAGTGACATTATCTGCCAGAAAAGACCAACCTGAATACATGCTAGCCTCAGTGTAAAGTGTATTAAAATGGCTATGTCATGTCTCAAAGAGCAAGCACAGCTTTTGCATGTTGCTTCCGTTGACATCAGCAAACAGCTCTAACATTCACATAAAGCGTAAATACAGGAGCCCTTATTATTTCAAACTAATACAGAGCATCATCCATGCTGTAAAGCCTCTATTTGCCTAGAGGCCTGGAGACCCAAATCTTCTCTCCATTCACAAAAATGTTGTTGCACAACTGCGAAGACAGAGCAAATATGACTCAGAGTATATGATAATAGTCATTAGGTGATGTAAATCAAAATATCAAAGATACCTTGCTATGGTTTTATGGAAAACTTTTTTGTTTACAAGCATCTGCGGGAGTCACCCCCAGTGTCCTGCCACGGCAAAACCTTTTCTCCTTTGTTTACAAGCAGACCCAGGCACGGCGGGGCAGGGAGCGAGGAGGAGGGGGGATGCACCTGTCCACGCAATGCCGGGGCCCCCCTGTGTGCCAGTGGGGTGTCGCGGGCCTGGCCCCCTCCTGCCCGCCACAGCTCCCCCCAGCATGAGGGGACTCTGCAGCCCCCCCAGCCTGGGCATGATCTAGCAGCCTTGTCCCCGGCGGCTGCTGGTGACCGAAGCCACTGCTCGCCAAAGCCCCAGTCTGGTGCGTGCCATGCGGGCATGAACCGGCTCCTGGCCGGGCTGTGCCGAGAGCCCTTGCACTGCCCCGCTCCGTGGAGTTTTTCCCACCAGGGCGTGGCAGTGCCAAGGAGCCGAGCTCGGGCACGGCACCCTGGGCCCCTGCCGGCCCCACACTTGTCCCATGGCCAATGCTGCCTGGCCCGTGCCGATATGGCGTGTGGTGCAGCGCCGGCACGCCGCACGGCCCCACGGGACGCCTGCGGCCGCCCACCTCTCCACTGTTGCTGGTGCTGCCGCTGTGGTGAGCTACCAGCACGGGAACGTGACTCCAAGCCCGGCGCCTGCCCCGGGCTGTGCGGGCCTGCGGGATGCCCTAGCCCTGTGCCTCTGGTGGCCGGGGCAATTAGGGAACTCCAGTTGGGGGCTGGAAGAATACGAACGCCATTTTGGCTGAGCCACGTGGCAGAGGCGGGAAAGGTTTCCCGCCTTTCGGGGCTGGAAGTGGGCAGGGACGAAGATGGACCAATGGGACACTAGGCTACACCTTCCTGGGGCGGGAGAAGCGTGGGAAAAAGGCATACACGCATGTGTGAGCTGCAAGGTATGTGTGAGCCTCTGTTCTGGGCCAGAACAGAGGGTATAAAGCCCAGACACCGTGTTCTTTTTTGGCTATGCTGAGCTCGGAGGAGGATCTTCTGCTGCTCAGGACCTCTGATGGCACCATATTGGCCATGTGTTAGCTGGGACATCAGGGACTGCCTCCTGAGCAACACAGAACTCAGCATCATCTTGGATCCTTTTCGTGCATTACGGGCTCCTGGTTGGCTGACAGCAGCAGGAGGGGGCCAGGCCCGCGACACCCCGCCGGAACACAGGGGGGCCCCGGCATTGCGTGGACAGACACACCCCCTCCTCCTCACTCCCTGCCCTGCCGTGCCCAGTTCTGCTTGTAAACAAAGGAGGAAAGGCTTTGCTGTGGCAGGACACTGGGGGCGACTCCCGCAGCTGCTTGTAAACAAAAAAGAAAAAGTTTGCCATAAAACAAAACCATAACATACCGCAAAGTTGAGTCACTGTTAGATATTAACTGGAATATATTGTTGATGAGATATGCAAAATTTTTTACTGTAAATGTGCTCTTCAATTGATCTCTCTTCTGAAGTGGTAAATAGCTGTCTTCAGGATATCAATAGCATATATGATGATAATTAAATTTATGATAAATTTATATCATCGATAATGAGAAAAGTGTCAATAATTACATTGTTGACAATGCACATTAACATACATACATTAGTATGGCACACACAAATGCTTAATCTCTGGCTAAGCTGTAGGCCCACGTGTAACCCATGCCCTTCTTGACTTGAGTGGTGGGAGGAGATCACACTGAACTCTCCTCTACACATCAGGATCACCTGAGGTCTTCGGTGCTTGTCATCACAGGATCATGGTCCCAAAAATACAGCAGAAATAATATTCATTCACCAACGGTCAGGAGCAAATGAGTAAGGAGGGGAAAAAAAGAAGTCTAATTTGAATTTATATTTATGCTCTCTCAACCCTTTGGTGTGGTGGTTAACTAGCTTAAATTCCTTAAATGCAACTTTTTGATGGCCAGGTTCAAGATTCATGCAAAAAGCTGCAGGATTTATACTTTGGCTGGTGTATGTGAGCCTGAATGCATCTCAGTGAACTTAAATGAAAACTAAATATGAGGGAAGCTAGGTCAGCATAATGGACTCCTGGGATGAGAGAAGGCAGAAGAAGGTGTAAAATACACCAGCTCAGACTCCCTCCAGAACTGGAGAACTCAGATTCACATCTGAATTTGGCTCCTATAGCCTGACTCAGAAAAGCAAACTCTTTCCAAGTCTGGAGACACCGGTATGTTCTGTGCAAAACCCTTACAGAGATACTGTTTAGCTTGTCTAGCCAACAAATTTACTTAGCCTGACATATCTTCTGTTTTACTCTGCAGGCATAGGCTGCATTTGAAGAACCACTGCACAGCAGAAACAAGAACAATGTGCAATGCTGCTCTGCAACCTGCTGCTGCATGCCAGGGATGATGCTTGGGCAGCACCTGGGTGTGATGCCACGGATACTAATGCTGGGACTACATGGGTCTTCTGCTTTTTTGTATGAAAGAAAATGAAAAAGAATGAAATAGTCTGTTGTAGGGCAATTACATTGCAGAGAAGCCTCCAGGATCATTACAGCAAGACATACTGTGAAAAGTACACGACAAAGTAGGGGCTGCTTGGCTTTAGATGTGTTGCAGTTATGTAAGCTGCAAGGAGAAAACATCTATAGGTCAGGACCTGTCAAGCAAAAAGATAAAGTGAGAGTACTAGTGCTGGCAGCTGGAATAGAATTTTAAATTCAAACTCAGATCTGGGGGAAGATCTTTGTAGCAAAGTCCACTAACCCCCTGAAAGGTTTAATAGTGTCCACCCTCCATGAAGGACATTGCTGCTCAGTGACTGAGACTGAGGACAAGCAGCGTGGCACACACAAGTCTTGGCAGAAGGAAACGTCCCACCTTTCTCTAAAGCTGCACTGGAAAAGTGGAGACTTTCCTACGCTGCCACCTCCTTCTCTTCTCTAACGGCTGCAGAAAGCAATAAATTGTGTTTTCTTTAATTCACTTGGAAATATACAGAAGTGACTAGAACCCACTGCTCAGGTAGGATCACAAACCACAGTTTAGTCAAAATGGTGTTATCGTGGATGTTCAAAACTAAATTCCAGGTATCTATGCAACTGAAAAAAATCTTGGAAAACACTGTAATTTCTCTTCCACTATCAAAAATTTGGTTTAATGATGCAAGAAGTGTAAAAGAAGATAGAATTGGGGACTTGCAAAATTTTTAAATTGGCAAAAACTTTTGGTTTAGATAATGTAAACCCCCCAGACCAAGGAAATCTGGGACTTGTTGCACTTTAATTCCTTTATATTCCCAGTACTAAATGCAGGATGAATATCTGTAGTGTCATACCTTTCCTTCATCAGCCCTTTTCTCTTTTTCCCCAATGGCAAATAGGTTTGATAGCATCTGGAAGATGCTGGAAGGGTTCACAAAGAGTTACCAGGTTTTACTGTAGCAGTAAATATTTTTGTGTTGGGGTCTTTGAGTGCTTTTTTTTTTTTTTCTTTTTTTTTCTTCAGGTAGAATTGACAGCATTGGGAATAAATTTCTCAAAATCTGTTTTTTTTCTAGTTAAAACCATCAGATCTGTCTTTTATCTGGATTACCAGATAAAAAATAAGTGCCTCAGAAATGGGGCATGTGAAACTAGAATGCTGTTCTTCCTCATATATTAGCACTGCTAAAGGAAGACCTGAGATCCTAGAAGTGTTAATCAGGCACCCAGTGCTACTTTGAACCCATCATCTGCTTCATAAGGAGCAACCTCTAGGATCTCCCCAAATCCATGCTGCACATTTACACAGCAAGATGCTTGACTGCCAGTAGTCACCTGCCTGTGGGGCACAAGGGCACAAATGGAGGAGCCCAGCAGTCCATGCTGATGATGCCAAAGAAGCACAGGAAGAAAAGCAGAGTAATATAACTGTGGTGTTTTGGCCCAGCAAGGGAAAGCAAGGTGGAAACTCAACAAGGAGGTGAGCAGTGTCAGCAGCCTGAGGCTACATGAAGTGTCTGTGAGAGAGAGCAGCAGCCCCAGCACAGCTGTGTCCCAGAGACTGAATTTGTAATGACTCGGCATAGCACACGCCAGAAAGCCTGCCTACCCCCGCAACCACAGAAGTTGTGAGGGGATGCTTTGGGCCAAATTAATCCCTGGTGGAAGCTCAGAAAAAGCCAGGGGAGCTAGAGGCACACACAAAAAAAAAAAGTGGCCCTTTATTAGCATTGTATCTGGGAAGCCAATTTTTGTACATCAAGAAGTGATAAGCAACCAAAACAATGTCAAAGTAAAAGAGGACTTCTCTTTCTAAGAACTTCTGACTCCAGCGTTACTCGTCCTTGTTTCCTGCAGTCGCATCCATTCACTCAAATGGTTGGTGGGAATCCAAAACCTATTAATTATCCCTCACTAACCAAACAGAATACATACCTCTCTGAGAAAGGGCTCTGTGATTTGGTCAGCTTCATGGACGTGGGCCAAGAGATTAGCACTAGATCGTGAGAGCAAAAGATCAGACTGCTACAAGCCTACGCTTTGTGTAGGGGAAAGTTTTCCAGACGTAGGAATTACACCTGAAAACTCTGCACTGTAACATGATAGAGCCAGTAACATCTGCCAGGTTTTGAGAGATGTTAAATATGCAAACATATGTTTGGGCAACCTCATGCAGACTTCTATAGCTCGTAAAGAAGACACCTAAGGGGGTATGCTTTTAAGAGCTGAGGTTGACATTCTTCTTTGGAGTGAATAATATTGGCTGGAAAGTGAGCAGTAATGGTGGTAAAAACTGGGAAAAAATAAACTTCACTAAAAGTCTCTGCAAAAAGGAGATCTCCCCAGAAGATGGTTTTTTTCTTCAAGAAAAAGCCCTAGAAGAAAGACACCAGCCCAACAACTAAGTCAATGTTTTGATTGCTGCCAAGCACTTTGAGGTACAAATACGCAGGTTTCCAGCTGGAAATAGACTGCAGATGCAGGTGTGATGGCAATTCAGCAAGAGTGATATGCAAAGCAAGTTGTCAGTGTGCAAATGGCAACCACATAAAGAAAATTATTCATGTACTTTTCAAATGTTATACTAAATTCAGTTTAAGCTGTGCCATGACTGACCACATAGAGTTAAATCAAAACAGGCTGTTAAGGGAAACAAAGAGGAAATGAAACAATGGCAAAGATAAGTTCAGGATGAAAATACCAAGTGGCCTTTGAGGAAACAATAAGGATACTATCAATTGTAAAACAACCTGTAGGCTCCAAGCATGTTGGCAGCATTCACTTTTCCAAGCCTGAGGCCAGAATCAAAGAGGATACTAAATCGTCAAAGCAAATAGGGCCTAGAAAAGCAGAAGAGCTGAGTGTGCTGCTGAAGGTTATGGAGAGAGTGTCAGTGAATGCTGTCGGCTACACAAGACACCCAGGCATTTTAGCAGTCTGATGCCAGCCCAGTGATAGAGGTAATGGGGCTGAAGAGGAGCTCATACATGCAGAGGAAGATTACATTCCTGTCTCACATTACCCCTGGTCAGAGAGAGCTGATGGTACTGATAATTGCTCGGTATTAGACCTATTATCTGTGATCTACTAGGTAAAACCCAACATGGATTTCAACATGAAATCTTTGGTCTCCATGCATTTAACCATCCAGGCTGAAATGGCTCCTAATTCTGAAATTGTTCAGAAAAAGATGATGTCTCCTCACTAGTAACATGCTCAGGAAACAGAAGTGTGGCATGAAGAAAGGCACAGGGGACAGGCCACCTCATCATCCAATGTTGGAGTGTGATTCAGGTGTGGAAGCCCAGGCACTGGCCCAGCCCAGCACACATGCTAGCCCTGTTAGCAACAGGTCACTCAAAGGTCTGCTCCCACTCCCAGGGATAGCACAGCATATGCCACCTTAAACACCTCTGCAGTGGGGAGCCTGTCCTGAGGAACCATGTGCTGTCCTCCAGAAATCTGCTCTGCAAAGCACATGGGCAGCCTTGAGTGGGGCCATAATCCAGTGACATTCCTGTGCTTGGCACAAGGTAGCTCCTATCCCCAATTTGGGACTGGTGCAGTGCTCTTAGAAAGAGCCTCGTCCTCTTCCTCACTGCTCAGAGAGTGCAGACATCTGACACCACAACACTGTTAGATGTAAGAAAACCTAAGCTGTGGGGCAAAGATGTCTTCAGGGTCTCATCTTAGGTAAGAAATCAGATGCTTGTATGCCACAGACTTGGTGCATGCTCTTTCATGGACTACATTTCTTTCAGTCACTTGGATGTGCAGAATATTATCATTTGGAGTTATATCAAATAATTACATAGCTAGACATAATAGCTACTGTTAACTCTTAAATAATTACTATCAGAAATAGCCAGTTTAAAATAATAAATAACTCAGTTGTGTGTAGTTTTACATTATTTGGTGATTGCCAACAATACATATAACTATCTGCACAGAGGCATTTAAACAAGAAGAGGTACAAAAGAGAAACAAAATGAAACAAGTTAATGTTCAAATCCATGCCTATTCACATTCTAGTCAGTCTTGCGTAAAGCATTCAAGGTTACTTTTGAAAAAACTATAACAAATGTTTTAGATCAAACCTTCTGCTTGAAAACAAATGCTGTTTTAACACAAATTGTTTTGGTCACACTTTAGTTTTGAATACATTTTGAAATAAACCAAAATCAAACAGCAAAATGTTACACTTAGAGGGATTAACAGAACCCTTGACTTTTTTCAACTAAAACAATTTATCAAATCTAAATGCAGTATGTTACATTTTGGTGAAACTTTCATTGGCATAAAAATATGCCAAATTCTTGGTGTCACCAAGAGACTAACTAACAAAATACTTGGGAAATAAAGGAAAACTTCCAGGACATGATGTCATAAAATAAGGAAGAAAAAGCATCATAAGACAGACCCTAAGAAAGTTCCCATAGCTATAAATAAATACAAGGACTGATGTGAAGTTGGATAGGCTCACTGCCCAGATCATCTATGTCCTATATTGTCCCTGTATGGTCACTATGTAGACCTGATGGTACTTACTGCCCAGTACTTACTTACTGGGTTTCATCAGGGAAGCTCACTGGGAACAGCTGGCAGACCCAAGAGTACCCCACCTTCTCCAAGGTCACCACACACCCCAAAATCCCAGGCAGTGCTACAGCCACACAGCATCCCTGTGGGTTACATGAGGCACTCACAGAAACACTTTCCTGACCCTCACCTTGCACTAGCCCCAGCACTGACAATCCAGTATCAATCCCAGCCAGGGAAACAAACTGCCCAGCATCCATCCACTTAGGGACGAGTCTGAGAAACTACAGCTTCTCTGCAAACTCTGCCTCCTTTGGCAGCTACTGTGTGAGGTCCTTGCAAAAGTCTGTTTGGTCATGTTTTCTTCCTCCTCCTCCCCAAAACTGCCAGGACCCAGCCCAGCCTGGGTCACATTATTGAACAGGCAATAGTACAGACCCAGCCAGTACATATCCCCAGAGGGCAGGCAAGAACAGACAGAAGTGACCTTTTTTTGCATGGAAAATATTTCCTCTGTGACACCAGCTTCAACTTCAGGATGCCTGTCACCCTCCACAGGTCTCTGCTCTGCTTTGGGGCAGACTGACATGGTGAAGAGCAGAGAGCAGTGTTCACTCAGCAGAGCTGGCCAGCTCTCTGTGAGCCTGCAGCAGAAGCATGCTGGGGGTGATCTGGACTGCCCCAGATTTCCTGCATCCTCAGGGAGGAGAGGATGACACTGACCTGAACCCCTTTCTTATTCTCCTCTTTCTCTTCCGGCCATCACTTCTCCACTTCATGCACTTGCCACCTACCTCTTGCTCTAAGGCAGTTAGATAGTTACCAATCTGACTTCTGATTTAGTCCTTTCAAATTATGTTTCTATAAGTAGAATAAATCATTCCAGGACCCGTTTTTACTAACATGTCACTGTTGTGAGGGACAGCAAATTTACTAGGGTGGACTAGTTAGCCTCAACTCTAGAGAACATGCCATGGCATGTTTACTTTTCCATATAGATGTGGCCATGAGGACCAGGAAATATAATTCAGAATTAAATAAATACATAAAAGAGAATATTGAGAATATTTTCCAATATCTATGAGGAAATTTTGAAGGAGACGACAGATGCCAAATATTTTTTTACACTTGATGTGTTAGCAGGATTCTGGCAGGTGCCCCTAGTAAAAAAACAAGAACATATTTGTGCACATTCAACACCCTCTTTGGGAGATGCTGTTTCCTGAAACTGCCATATGGGTTGTATTCAGTATCCAAGGTGTTTTACACAAAAATAAAACAAATTTTTTATCATACACAGAGTGCTTAAGCCTAAACAGATGAGGAAAAATAGTAAAATAGCATGACAAAAAGCTCCAAGCAGCTTTGGAAATAACTAGATCTGCTACAAAGAGGTTGAATGAACAGTAACACTAATCTAAAACACTATATAATGAAAGTAACACACTGGGAGGAGAAGTTTCGACAGCCCAGCACACAGACACATTTCAGGATATGTGGGCTGTCACTAACATGCTTGCCCTGACTAGCAGAGGATGGACAGGTTTCCCATAATAGTGAATTCTGGGAATAAACGTATGGCTGAAAAATAAAAGGGGTGCAGTTCTGTGTCAGCCCCAGACCAAACATCCAGCAAACTTACTAATGCCACTACAGTGGCACTTACTACTACCAGCATAGTACTCTCATAAAGATGGGTCCAAACTGGAGAGTGGTCTGCTCTGTGCAGTGACTACCACTGAAAACTGCAATCAAATGTCTGAGGGTCATTGTCCTTCTTCCTAAGGCTCAGAATGTCAGATAGTTGCTTGAGGAAGTGCAGCACTAAGATTTAAAGCCAAGCAAGAACAATATATTGCTGTAAAAAACTGTGCCCCGCCGAGTCCTCCACCAAGAACACCAAGATTCCTTCTGCTTCCAAGCACTGTTTTGTAGCTGAACACAGAAATAGTCTGGAGTACTGGCAAAACCATGAAGGTCCTCAATCTAAAACAGTGTATGTATAATTCAACTCACTGAGTCAATGCCTTGTTGTGGTTTCAGAGAGACCACAATGGCCAGAACTGCTGTGAGGGAAAATGTGCAGCAGAAGGCAGCTTTGGTACATAGGGCTGGAAGGGCATATCCTGAGTCCTGCTGTTGGTATCAGCATGATCTTGCTCCTCTGGCAGATAGCAATGACCACAAACAGCAATCATATCCTTGGATATGTGCTATTCAAGAGCAAGAGAGATCTAAGAGAGAAGAACTGCAATTGAGGTACAGGGAAGAGAGTCAGCAGTCCCGCCTGAGAAAGTCTTGTATGTGTAATAGTAAAATTGAATTGAGACAGCCATGTCCTGTGACACAGCACAGTGCTCTGCATCCAACAGCACAGTCATCAATGGTTAGCTAGATTGTGCCACTTGGTAGGCTGCCTGACATTTTGTATTATCTACATTTTGCTCATTGTTATTTTTATAGTAGCTGGAGAAAGAGAATATCTACCTTTATCCATCTTTACTAAACTCCTGCAGAAGTCAGTTGGAACCAATTTTCATCTTGGATAGGACATCATTTCACACAATGCTATTAGTGAGCACCAAGGCTCTTCATTAAGAGAGTGACCCATTGGACTCCCAACCAAGACACTCTTTCTGGCCATGGACATCTGCGCCCAGGCATGCCTCCAACACAAACTAGCCCATGGCTCCTCTCAGTATGCCACATTGGACAAGGGTCAATTTTAGAGCACACTGTCATAACAAATACAGAAGTTCTTACAGGGGGAAAAAAAAGTGAGGTCCATTTTGGTAGAGAAAAGCTAAAAGCAAAAGGAGTTGACTGGTATAAACATGAGATAATCAGAACACAATGACCTGCTGTTTAAATCAAGACTGATAATGCAGAAGGAGAAGAAGTTAATCAAATACTGACACAACTATTCAATTTTTAAAAGTCAGACATTTCCTTTTATAAATAACTGGTATAAAACAATAGATGGTGGAGTGAAGGCACTGAAGAATACATTGTTTTCATCAAACAATGTTGTATTTGGGAGTAGAGGAACCAGTAATTATAATATTTTAGCAAAGCCTGGGTTTGGCAGCTTTTTCAGCATCCACATGTGGAATGAAATGTCACTTCCAAATATCAAATTAACAGTAAATCTAGTTCTACCATTTCTCCTGAGCTTCATTCCACTGACTTTCAAATCACTGAGTGATTTAGAATTCCAGGGTGTTTCAGAAATAAAATATAGTTGGTGGCATTTCAAGTCTAACATTTTGCTCAGATGAGGATTGTAGAATTCGGCAGATTGTTTAAGAGAAAGCAGCTACAGAGGTCAACAAACCTGACTTAGCTATGAAGTTACTGGAAAAATCCAAGTTGGTAGATTTTTAAAAATCTAAAATAAACCACATGATTTGGTTTCAAGATTTAAATGAATTTAACAAAATGATCTGATTTTAAAAAAGGCAGAACACCAAAACCAGTATCAGAAGGAAAGGGAGCAGATGAATCAAAATCCCTCGGTAGTAACTTCAGTACTTTCCTGGCTGTGGGGGTAAATCAGCATGTCAATATCTGTCAGTGAAATCCCTCCAATTTTATATTAGAAGAACATTGTATTAAATAGACTTATCTAGACATCACTTGATCATTAAAAATCTCCATAATCACAACAGGGTCAAAAGGCAAACAAATGAAATTAAATCCAGTGATTACAAAAATAAACAACTGAGGAGTAGATGGTAATTTCATGAAGCATATGCAGCAGTTCATATTGTGAGAGTAAAAGAACTGGGAAAAAATACTGTATTTGGAAAAAAAAGATATTTGTCTGAAAATGATCTCTTAATTTTTTGGCTACTCTTTCATCCACCACAATTGTGTGGTCTGTTTTTCAGAGAAAGAAGAAGCCAACTGAACTTCCTTTGGCCAGAGTTTTATTGTCTCAGGAGTGGAATCAGGTTTCTCTTAAATAACTGAAGGCAAGATCATTGTCTTATATTATATGTGTTGTTACCAAAGCTATTGTGGATGAAGACCATACCCAAACCATTGCAGACTGTACCAAATCCAAAGAAATATCTTGCTTCCTTCAGAAGAAGAAAAAAAATGTTTTCCATTGTACAACTGAGGAAACATCTGTTGCTAATCCATGAAGTTTTAGAGGACTGACTGGTAGCTGTGTCCCTCCGGAGATGGATTGACTTGGCAAGCAGCAGATTAGTTTTAAGAAAAAAAATATTCACTGGTGCTTCAGTGCCCTCCCCACAGACTGAACATACTAAACCCAGTGGAAAGGGTGTACCAGATTCCAGAAAAAGATGACACAAGTTGAGTTGGAGACCTCCCTTATTGTCCAAGAATACAATCTTGAGTTTACCTGCAAGGCTTTGGGGTTTTTTTTCTTATTTTCTCATGCTATTTTAAACATTCCCCATGCAGAAGGCACATAAAAACTGGTGATAAGAAAAGGAAGTTTAAAGATGTTTGAGAAGTATCCATGGACCATGAGCACAGGGGAACACATTGCATCACAGCATTGATACCACATTTGATGTATACTCCCAGTCTCTCTTTTCCATGTAATACACAGCAATGATCTTTACTTCAGATTTTCAAGAGGAAGCAGCAGTAAGCTTCGTTGGTCCTCATACAGAGGTTAAACTGTCTTTCCTTCCTCCTCCTGTGACATAGTCCCAACCATAGTAGCTTTTACAAATAAATGGCTGCTTAAAAAGATAAGACAACAGTGTCTCAGCATTTCATTGCCCTCCAGTACAGCATTTCATACCCAGGTATCTGTAAAGAATGCATCAGATTAAGTAAGTTATATAGGCTGGGTTCTCAGGAATGGTGGTAAGTAAACTGAAGGCAAATCAGTTACTCCTGGAGGTTTATTTCATTCAGGACTTAAATGAAATAAGGTATCCTGTAGGCTTTTGAACATGGAAGGTCAGAAACTAGAGTTAAATGAAGCATCATAAGTGCAATTTTGAGTTGTGCCCTATGAACTTCAGTGCTCAAATCAAAATAGCTTGGAATGAACATGAAAGGAGGTTACTCTCTGTCTAAAGAGTTTGTGTGACTGTTTTTTACTCCTATAGAAAGCTAGTACTCAAGAGATATGAATTTCAGTCTTGAAAATGGTGAGGCTTGATTTTTTTTCACCTGTGTAACTTTTATATGTATGAAAAGTAAATGATGGCAGCTCTACATCTTGGGTATCCTGTAGAGCTTAGATTGTGACAGAGGGATGCTGATTCAAGACTTTGAAAAGTCACTGTGAGATGTAAAATACTGGTTTCAGTCTCAGGTTTAACCCGTCTCAGCACGTATGTTAGGGGGGTATTTGGAACTGGTGAGTGTTTCTGAGCAGGGGCGGACCTGGGATAGAAGGAGTTGACAAAAGGATGACAGTGCAATAAACTGTGAGGTTTAAGAGAAAGTTAAAGAGAGAATCTAATTAATGGCTCCCACAACCTAAAGAGCAGTGGGAGGGCAGGAACGATGGTAGAAAGGGTGTCTTGCTTCATTGTTGACTCTGAAGTCTCCCAAGTTTTAATTCTAATAAGAAAGTGTAAGAATTTACCCCTTTGCACATTTACTTGCATTTGGACTTTCTTTAATAATTTTACGAGATATCTCAAACTACAACACACCACTCTTTAACCTTGTACGTGCAGAAGAAAGGAAGCACAGTTCTTTTCCTGGGCACTATCTGTACAACCTCTGAGTCTGTTGGTAGCGTCTACTCCCCTAGTAATTTTAGAAGTGTTGGCAAATACTATCTAAGATGCTCTTCATTGCATTCTTCAGAGATTTGCTGTCCTATTGTCCACAAACAAAAAGGTCTTGACATTGTTGGGTGGAGTATCGTATTGGCAGCATCACTACAGAAAGATATTCCTGTTGTTTTATACACCTGACTCCTAGCCAATGAAGGTAATTTCAGCAAATGCTTCCTCAAGTGCATGTTGAAGATTGTAGGCTGAAAAGTGTGAATGGCAATATCTTACATTTTTTAAGCTATGATTTGGAAAAGTTTTGTTCTTTTTTTTTTGCAAAAGATATGAACATATTTTAAAATCAAAGTATCTGATTTCTATTCTAATATCTATGGCTTAAGGAAATTAATTTTGGGTATAATTCACTGTGTGCAAGAACCAGAAAGAGGTTTGTACACCTTTTCAATTTCAATCAGCTCTAGTCAGCCCTTCAGAACTTGAATTGCTCAAACCTCTCAGGCCAAGGTAGGGCATTAATGCTTACACTTTCTTCAGAAAAATGGTAACATGTATAAAGCTCAACGTACTCTGTGAATACAATAAAAACAAGAAAATTGGGTGGGACAGTGGTGTGCTGCAATCTAGTTAAAATGCCAAGAGGCAGGATTATTACTGCTCCAAAACAGGGCTACAAAGTTACTAGAATTTTTTTTTATATTACATCACAAGAAAATAAGAATCTGATTTTCATTAAAAATCCATGGCTTCTATTGCCTTTTATTTGTTAATTTTATTTATGTTTATTTTTTTATTATTTATTA
>WEIV01031085.1:276920-346701 GCA_013390005.1 Calyptomena viridis
TTATATTTTAATTGTTACTATTATTAAGAATTAACAACAAATACTAGTAATATTGTGATTATTATTCCCATTATTATTTAAAAAGGCTTAAGTAGCATCAGTACTTTTTCTGTAATTTCATTATCAGGGAAGGCAAAACTCAGATAAATGCAAGCATTTAAGTATGACTTTATTTAAGCATCCAGACAATTTCAGATAAGTCTCTTACTTAGGATATTGCTTAAGTCATACCTTATCTTTTCCATCAAGTTGTTTAATTGTAACTTTAGGATGACCGTTTACTCAGAAAAAGGAAAACACTATTCCACTATCTTCCACAGAACACTATCTTCCACAAAAAGTTATCTTTAGGCTTCATAGGAGCCTGAGAAATTAAATACAGAGAAGATAAAAATTCTTTTGCCTGGAATATTGTAAAAAAACCCCAGACTTTAATGAATGCTTCATAGAAGATGAACTTGCTCGTTTCATCTGCTTTTGAACATTAGCCAGGGAATGCACTTTGAACAATTGTCATTAACTAAATTACATCACTACATTTTTCATTTGACAATGGAAGTTTCACAGAAAATCTTTGCTTGTGCTGGTGTGGCCATGATTTTTCATGGCTAAAACAGAGGTGTTTGTTCACTCTTACAGGAGTAACTTACACTCTTACACTGCATCTAACAGTTGAACTTCTGCTAGCAAAATTAGTAGGAGTTATCAATTGACTTCCACGGAAACAGGATTCAGACTAAATAACTTTCCTGGGATGTGCTGTGATCTGGTGGATTACATATGAGTCTACTATATTGTCTGCTGTATAATTCAAGGCAACTTGTTTTTAAGTAGGGCTAGTTATTTTAATTCTGTCTAATAGAGGTTTCAAAGAATTTTTATGTCATGAAACGGTTCAGTTCTCCATTGCTGAAGCTAGGAAAAAATTAGTCATTTTATACTGCTCCAGCATTTTCAATGCATTCTGGTCTATTGAAGTTACCAAATGGACTTTTTGAGTCATCCTAGATTAATTCTTCTTTCTGAGCAGCAGAACTTGCCATTTTGAAAGTTTTTAATTCAGGTGACCACACTTTCTTCCCTCCAAATTACAGATCAACCTTAGCCAGACTACATTCCCTGCAACAGGAAAGTTCCCCCTCCAACTAGGTCTTGTGGTGACCCATAGGAGCCAATGAACCCCAGAGCCAAGCACAAGGGACCACAAGGAAACTTGGTCAGGCACCTGCAGCCATAGTGGTGAACATCAGGCTGCAATACCCAAGCTACAACACTCACTGTAACTGAGATGGTCTGAGAAGTTCAGCAAAGCAGAGTGTTTTCACTTGGGAACAGGAAAAGTGAATATGCTGACTGAAAACATCAAAATGAAACATTTTCTTATCTCAAGCCATACATCTGTATATGGCATGAGCTTCCAATTTTGTGAAAGACTCTCCACACCAACGAACGATGCAGTTTTCAGCCCCTGCCCTTTGTCCCTATCTTGCATGGTATTTATAGGATGAATTGCTCTTTTGCCTGATATTCTGGTCCTTCAGAGGGCACCTCATCCCTCCCTGAGAGCAAGGCTCCAATTTTCCTGGCCTAAGACTAGATCCCGGGTTGCCTGGATTGCCAGCCTCATCTCATAAGCTCCATTTAGGCTGAATAGTCACTTCTCTGGAATATTTTATGGGGCAGCCTTCTTAACACCATAGCACAGTTTAATCCTTTAGAACAAAAGATTAAAATATTTTCAAAGCAGCAGGTTTAGTACATCTGTCTTACCTAGGAGTCTGTCACTTCAACAGATAACTTCAATGACATTTATTTATTAGTTTTTTCTGAAAATCCATTTCTTTTAAACCAAATCCTTGCCTCCTTCAAAAGTTGTTTTACTCAATGTACTGGAGTTTTGGTTCTCCTCTGCATCCTGCTTGGGACACATTTTTCCCAGGTGGTCAGAGTTTGATAAACCCCAGAGCTGCACAGAAACAGGACATCAAAGCAGATGGCATTTGCATCATGTCCTAAATGCAACTATATTCTTTCTTGCTCATGGACAGTCAACACCTCCTAGGAGCAAACATATTTTCATACTGTAAATCCCTCATGGTATTTAAAGACACTTATAGACATATGGAATTCATAAATTACTCGAGAGCAGTCCAACATCCTTCAAGTCTTTTCCTGAAGCTAAATATTCTACAGAAATGCAAGTTATTATTATTATCATGTCATGCAGCCAATAGCAGCTGGGAGCAGTGAAGAGATTACCGCTGCTTTCTCTTTGCATTGTACTAGCCTAATATGTGTTTAAAGTTTGCTGGACAATTACATTTTAAAATAACCCATTGTGTAACAACATTCTTCTATGAGCAAAGAGATGGAATTCAGAACATATTGAGCAGAAGTAAAAAAGCCCAGTGCTAATAATCTTAAAATTACTGAGCTAATTAAGTTAGGGCAAGCAAATCACATTCTCTAGATTTCCATTAGATTTAAAATAAAGGGAGTTTGAAGAAAATGGATTCAGCTGTTACGGACTTATATATGCACACAATTTTCCATTGGAATGTCTGGGGCATATTGTACTTCTACAAGCACAGGAACAGCTGGATGTATTTTGAAGCAATAAAAAAAAAAAAAGGCGTTTTCAGAGGGCAGTTTCATATAAAAAGGATTTTGTCTAAGATAGTTATTATACATTAGATTAATGCCTGATTGAAAGACAGTTGAAGCCAAAGACTCCCTTCCAGCTTTGATGGGCTTTGGATAAAACGATAGAGGAGGTCATAATACGAGCTGCACTCCATGCTTAGCTGTTGCAGGTGTGACTGTTCCAGCTACAAATCGCTGTCAAATAACAAATACTGAGAGACCTGAAGTATTTCTACCAGATGATGCTGGTCTGGTCATCGAACAAAGATTCCATGCTTCTGATTGATGACTATTTCGTGAGTTTTCAATACATTGTGATTACTCTGACCTGCAGCTTTCTGCAACCACTGAATGTTTGTTCTACTGCTATACTTGCACCACAGGACCAAAGGTCTCTTTCGTGGTGAAAGCTGTAATATTAGAGAGGGTTTCTGTCTGAGCTTTCTGCATAAGCTTGTATACCGAACAACAATTTTTGCACAGGTCAAGGGCCTGGAGAATATTATGCTGAAAACATGTTAAGGAGAGGTGAGGTAGGGCCAATGAAGGCCAGTGGAGCAGAGTGCACATTTCTGCAAGATGCAGAGCTCTTCCAGCTCTCTCTGTTCCAGAAGGTGGAGTGGTCCCAAGACAGGCTAACATTGGCTTTTCTTCTTTCTCTCTCTCAGCAGTCATTTCCTCTACAGAGCTTCTCCAGCCAGAGTGGAGAATAAGAACATTGTTTTGATCAAGGATAACCTTATCTTCTTTCTGGAATGCTGTTTCAGCTAGAGACTGACTCAGAAATGAGAGTAGTTGAGGGAGTTCAGGGATTCCTATTTAGGTGAAAGATGAGATGTTGATCTATTCCAGCCAACTAGAAGCACTGTGGAACAGAAGCATTTGTGTTTCTTCTTTTTTTTTCTTTTTTTTATTTCCTATCAACTATCTTCTTTGAATAACAATTATAACTTACCAAACACTGTCTGGCAGTGTGGAATTTCAATCCCACTCTGTTTTGCAAGGCACTGATTAAACGCAATTAGACATAGACAATTAGACAACAGCCTCGGATTTTACTCACTAACATTATCAGCTGTGCTGGCCATTCCTAAGTGGGCAAGGAGATCATGGTCCCAGTCCAAGAAAAGGCAGCAGAGCTGTTCTGATTTATGTGACATTGCAGAGGATATCACTCAGTTTCTGTCCAGGCATCATGCTTCCAGCATCTCTGTCATTCTGCAAAAACTGATGCATATCCCAGATGACAGTATGTAAGCTGTATGGATGAAGAAGTTACTTGAACTATGTGTGTTTCTGAACATACCGTCAAGACCAATTATTATCAACACCATAATCTTGCTACCATTGTACATGGTGGCCCTTTCCTCTCTACTTTGTGGGATTGCTCCCGAAAGGCACTAGCATAAGACACTGTAACCTCCTGGGCCACCCCCAAAGTGTTCCAGTAGTATCTGTACAAAAACTGAATTAACTTCTGTGGATTCAACGTTATTCCTGAGTGATTGCTTCACCCCTAAAAGGTTGCTTTGCACATTCAGCCTGACCCACTCATCTGCATCATGCAGAGCACCATCCCAGTGCCTGACACATGGAGATTGACTTGAATCGTGCCATCAGCATCTCTCAGAGTAAGGCAGGCAGGGATTTTTCAGAGGTGCTGATGCTGAGTCTGAACAGGGATTTATGGCTTTCCACCCTTCTTATTTATCCAAGTCTAGCCCAAAAGTTCACCAAACCTCTGGAGTCCTTGCAAAGTCCAATGTTTAGTGTGTGTACTTTGAGTGGATTTGTGAGGAAAAGTATTCCCAGCAGCAGCAAGTTCACAAGGCTTTTTGTAAGATACCACATGCTTCATTCTCAACTGTTGTCCAATTCAAAACTTCTTACGTCTCTCCACATGACATTGGCTTGAGAGGAGAGGACAGATCCTGGGTCAACAACTGGTTGCACAGCTGGCGTTGACAGCAGGGATTTGCTTTTTTACAACCATGTGACAATTGAGAAACACTACAGTCACCTGACAAAGCTTAATCAACAAAACAGGGCTGAAGGGAGGCCATCTTAAGCATATGCTCATAAATAAAGAAGTGCCCTCTGGACAGCTTTATTGGGAAAGCTCTCATTTCTCTTCTGGGGAACAAAGCAAATGTCACTCCTTTTTCAGGAAAGCATAATTTCCAATCTCACCTCAGAACTGCAAATCAGTCAACTTCAATTCAGTCCCTTGGCAGGTGGAAGAGATAGAAGTCCTAGAAACCATTTCTAAACACAAAAGGCACGAAGTCGATTGAGAATGATCAACACGGATTTATGAAGAACCTTACAGCTTCTTGTGATGACCTGACTGGCCTAGCAGATGAAAGGAGAGCAATGGTTGGTTTTTATCTTGATTTCAGCAAGGCTTTCAACACTGCCTCTCATAATATCCTAGAAAAATTGACCAAGTAGAGGCTAGATAAATGGCCAGTGAGGTGACTCGAAATGGGCTGAACTGTCACCCCCAAGGGCTATTATCAGTGCACAAAAATCAGGTGGAGGCAAGTCACTAGTGGTGTGCCCCAGAGGATGATACTGGATCCAGGCACATTTAGCATCTTCATTAATGGCCTGGGTGGTGGGGCAGAGTAACTCTCAGCGAATTTGCAGAACATACAAAACTGGGAGGAATGGCTGCTACACGGGATGGTTGGGTTGCTGTCGAAGGGGAGATAGCGTTGGACCAGAGGTTGGTACCTGCCAGCCTCAGCTATTTCATCATACTGTGATTTGCCATACAGCTAAACCAAAAGGTATCAGGAAAGCTTTTGCTTCTTACACAGAGGACTGCAGTCCCAGATACATCTTTCAGGATCTTGCCCCTCATGACTGAGACACTGGCAGCATAGGGATTCAAATGCAGAGGAACCTTTTTGCTCTCTTCAGATTGCTCATGGGCTTTATATCAACATGACTGAGGGCTATGATCTGATTTCACATTAAAGCCCACTGTTTGATTTGCAATTGAGAATGGCTGACAGCAGGAAGGGGAGGCACTATAAGAGGTTCAATTTTTCTATGAAATATACCTACAAACCAGATCTGAAAATCTGGGTAGAGTTGAGAATTCCACAGCTGGAAAGAGGAAAGGAGAAGGAGATGATGAGTTTTATTTTAAACATATGTACTAATCATGGCACAGAAGAGAAATAAGGGTGGGAAACTGCAGCTGGGAGGGGGAGGGCGGGCAGAAGCGCTGACAATTATTGTAGATATATTTATTAAATCATTGCTCCAAGCAGGGAACCAGGGTGGGAATATGCAGCTGGAAGGTGGAGGGCAAGGGGAAAGCAGCAATTTTAAATTCAATGTTTGCAATAAGCATGGCTTCGGATGGAGACTAGGGGTACAGCCTTGCAGCTGGAGGTGGGAGTGCCACAGGAGAACGCTGGTTCCTAGACCTGTCACATTAAAATATGCACATCTTCCCTCCAAGAAACCCTGGTGCAAAGGCTTTGCAAAGCTTGCAGAAAAGGAGGGCTTTTATTTTAAAAGAGTAAGGAGGAAAACTTGTTCACCTGCTGGGTTTTTGCTAAGCTCTTGCAGCTCTATTACAAAATTACTCCATAAACTTTTACAGCTGGCCTGATGCCAGCAAAATGTCATTATTAATACTGCTATGGAAAGTGCCAACAGCAGTGAAATACTCATAGGGAGACACTGCAAAAGACATACAGAACTGCAGACCTTCAGAGAATCAGAAGAAGGGAAGGGGGGAGAAAACTGCCATATGAACATTCTACAAACGAGCTGAGTTTTTACCAGAACAGAGGTCAGTCATCGAGACTGGCCAGTGCCAGCAGGTTTTCAGCTTGTAAATGCATCATCTCTGGTCAACAGAAGTAACATGGGGTTGAGGTGGGGAAAGCGATTATTGTAGCTAAGGAGGGATCTCGTGGTAGCCGAGGATGGTTGTTTGCTAGAGTACCTCTTCTTATTATCAAAGTCTAGTACCAGAAAAGGAATAANGGGTCCCAGATCCTCCAGATCAACCCGAGGTGTAGTCCCGATATCTTGGACTCCGACATCGGGAGAAAAGATTATTGTGTTTTAGATGGTCCACAATTATAAGAACAAAAATGCAAAAAGCAAGCTATGAAGGAGATATGAACCTGCCTAGATCTGAATGATTTCTTCCTCCAAAGCAATCATGGTAGCAACAGGTACTCAGAAATCCAAGGGGTCCGAATCTTGGATGTGTCATCTCCTCCTCCCTTGGCCATAGTCTTATGCTATAGACCTGTGTCATGAGGTCTTTCAACCTGTGGTACAATCTGCTGGAAAGATAACTGTGAAGAATTACTTTGGACTCATTAGAACCATAGAATCATAGATCATAGAATGGTTTGTGTTGGAAGGAACCTCAAAGATCTTCTAGTTCCAACTGCCCTGTCATGGGCAGGGACACCTTCCACTAGACCAGGTTTCTCAAAGCCCCATCCAACTTGGCCTTAAACACTTCCAGGGCATCCACAGCTTCTCTGAGCAACCTATTCCAGTGTCTCAACACCTTCATAGTAAAGAAGTTCTTCCTCATATCTAATCTAAACCTGCTCTCTTTCAATGTAAAGCCATTCCTCTTTGTTCTGTAACTTCATGCCCTTGTAAAAAGTTTCTCTACATCTTTCTTATAGGCTTCCTTCAGGAAGGGAGGTTGCAATTAGGTCACCCCAAAGCCTTCTCTTCTTGTGGCTGAAAAATCCCAATTTTCTTAGCTTTGCCTCATAGGACAGGTATTCCATTTCTCTAATCATCTTGGTGGCTCTCCTTTCTGGCAGGTTGTGCTGGGGACCCCAGAGCTAGATGTTCTACTCAAGATGGGGTTTCGCAAGAGCAGAGGGGAGAATCATGTCCCTCAACCTGCTGAGCACTCTACTTTTGATGCAGCCAAAAACACATTTGTTCTTCTGAGTAGCAAGAGCATATTGCTGGCTCATGTCCAGCCTCTCACCAACCAGCACTCCCAGGTCCTTTTTGGCAGGGCTCTCAATCTGTTCATCCACAGCCTGTATTGATACTGGGAGTTGTCTCAACACAGGCGCAGCACCTTGCGCTTGGTCTTGTTAAACCTCATGAGATTCCCTTTGGCCCACTTTTCAAGCTTGTCCAGGTCCCTCTGGATGACATCCTGTCCTTCTGTGTCAACCACACTACTCAGCTTGGTGTCAGCTGCAAATTTGCTGAGGGTTCAATCAATAACTTTGTCTATATCACTAATGAAGATACTACACTGGTCCCAATACAGACCCCTAAGGGACTCCATTGTCACTGATATCCAACTGGACTATGAGCTGTTGACCAATACCCTCTGGATGCGACCAGTTCCTTATCCACCTAACCATCCCCCCATCAAATCAGCTTAGAAAGAAGGCTGTTGTGGGTGACTGTGTCAAAGACCTTACACAAGTCCAGAAAGATGGCATCTGTAGCCTTTCTCTCATCCAGTAATGCAATTACTCCATCATAAAACACTCTTAGTTTGGACTTGCCCTTGGTGAAGCCATGCTGGATGTCTTAAATCACTTCCCTGTTTTCCATGTGCCTTAGCAGAGNTCCATTGTCACTGATATCCAACTGGACTATGAGCTGTTGACCAATACCCTCTGGATGCGACCAGTTCCTTATCCACCTAACCATCCCCCCATCAAATCAGCTTAGAAAGAAGGCTGTTGTGGGTGACTGTGTCAAAGACCTTACACAAGTCCAGAAAGATGGCATCTGTAGCCTTTCTCTCATCCAGTAATGCAATTACTCCATCATAGAACACTCTTAGTTTGGACTTGCCCTTGGTGAAGCCATGCTGGATATCTTAAATCACTTCCCTGTTTTCCATGTGCCTTAGCAGAGCTTCTAGGAGGATCTGTCCCATTATCTTCCCAGGCACAGAGGTGAGGCTGACAGGTTGATAGTTCCCAGAGTCCTCTCTTTTACTCTTTTTAAAGATGGGTTTTGCTTTATCCAGTTACCTGGAACTTCACTTGACTGGCATGATGGAATGAGAAGGGGAAATTCTCCCATACCTGTGTCAACTCTGCCAAAAGTTTCAGAACTGCAAATTAAAAATTGCTAAGTCTTTTTGTAAAAATTATATAGATGTATGTATAGATCCATACACAGATTCTGGAGTCACAATCATGTTGCTCAAAACTGTGCGATGTCATCCGGCTCTTTATTTTGGACTTATGAGGGCCAACACAAAGTAAGAAGCTCTGACATCACGTATTACTTGGACATTAATTTTCTGTCTCAGAAAAGGCCACAAGATAGAGGTTTAGAACTGGAAGAGGAGAAATAATTGTCAAACTCAGAATAGTTTGGCCTGAAGTTAGTCTGATACTCAGAGCAGTTTATAGGTAATGGAAAAATCAGATCTATAAAAGCTTGTACACACGTTCAGACCCCAGTTAACCTGGTTTCAATTCCTTCCTGGTTAATCTGAGGGAAGATGACTGTCAGTCAAAGATGTCACATTAAAGCATAAGTTTTTAGATCTTTCAAGTACTGAAAAATTGTTACCTTCTCATTCGCAGGTTGTTGGGATATTCTCTGGCTTAACTGCTTTCCTGAACAGAATTGCTTTATTGAATCAGGGCCACAGAAAACATCTGTTTCTGTAGCACAGGGGATGCTCTTCACAAAGCTCATCATCAGGAAGTCCTTCATGAATAAAGCATTAAAGCAACATTTTTTAATTGTGGTTTTGGTTTGTTTGTTGTTTTTGTTTTTTTTTTGCTATTAATTAATGAAAATGCTCCATGAAGTAAAACAAGGCCTGTATCATTATCTTGTTCATGGTTGCTGTCTTTTGTGCCCTTTGGAAGGCACAACTACTTAAAATAATAGAATTAGTCATTAGAAAAGAAAAAGTCGTCTTGCCCTTTCCTTGCCAGTGAAAGATTGTTTCCTGTACTTCCTAATGTTTCATCTAGATTAACTCTAGAAGAATCAAGGATTCAGCAATTCTCTTATTTTCCTGGGGAAACAACTCCAAAGATCTCAAAGTTAGAAAATATTTCCAAAGCTTAGTTTAGATGTTCTCCTTCCTAGGTCTATTCACATTTAGACTTCTTCCTATACAGTGACTTGAAGCAATGCTCTTATGACCTGATAATGTATCAGTTAACCCTATTAATATCAGAAACTAAGACTTATAAATTAGAAAAAATTATAGGACTTTATAAGCAACTATGAACTGCTGCCATTGATAGTCTCTGGATGCTGAGGCTGAGAACACCATGGTATTGGGCTGATTCTGGCTTTATAGTGATGATTGTGTTGAAATGAGTGCCTTTATATGAAAAAAAAATCTGAATTCAGAAGTTAACAAATTAATATACACAATTTTTACAGAAAACCATAGTCCATTATACTTGATTTTCACAAATTTCCTTCATACATTGAGAAATCGATCAGGTTTCGTTACACTGTGTTGTAAGTTTTCACTGGAATTTTATAACCCTTACAATACGATTTCAAGAAAACAAGTAATTCTAAAAATGTATAAAGAACTTTTTACCTACAATTCCACCCATGAAACCATTCTATAGATAGGAATACTGAAAAAACTCTCAACTACTTCCCTCAGATTAGATAGTCATGGCTGCATTGTATAGTCTCAGAACAACTAAGTCTCTCACACTGTTTTCCTGTGTGAAGAAGACAGCCATGAGACACAGGGCTGGATGTGGTCATGGTGCTGCCATGTGGAACCTTCCTGCATGTTTGGTAAATCCGTGCCCAGAGGAGAGTGAACCACACAGCCAGTGCACTGGCATGACCCTGAACGAGCCAAAAGTAATGAAAAAATCTCCATGGACCTCAGGTCTCAATACAGGTCTCAAATCTTCTAAATTTTATGTTTTCGTTGTACACCCAGAGTCAGATACATTACAGTTTGTTTCTCTGAATATTTAGATGAAGATAAATCTGAAGACTGAATATGACTGAGAAAAGAACCTGATTCAGATGTCCCATGGAGTCCAAGCAAAAACAGTAATTCTGACTTATTTGATGCTTACCATGTTGGGGTGAATTTAAACTCCCAGTGATTTCGGTCAGTGGGTCTAACCTAATGCATGTGGTACCAGGCTGTTATTTCAAAGCTTTAGAGTGAAGATTTTGTTCAAACTGTAGCCACGGTAAAATTCAAAGTCTCATTTTTCAGTGATGGAACAATGTAGCTAGCAATTCTTAATCTTATAGTTTTTCTAAAATCTTATTTTAAAAAATGTGACCCACCATATTAAATGTTTTATGTGTAGGGTTTCAGGTTTTTGAGGCGTGCTGAGGGGGGCAGAGGTTAGGTGTATCAGAAAAAAGACTACTCTTACTACGGCAAGACAACAGACAGGATACTTGTCCAATTTACATTAAATGTATAATGATGTAAGATAACAACATCAGTAAAATCTCTATTGATTTGCCAGGTGGAAGTAAAACGAGAATCAGAAAATTTTTCTTTTTTTTTTTGGAATTTTTCTATCCAGTCAGACATGTGTGCTGGCCACATTAAGTTACCATATGTGTAGAGAAATGGTTTTTAAAATCGCTAATATTATAATTGAGAAAATTTCATGCAGCATATGCCATTTAATATATACAAATTTTGTCCATACAATTATGTAATTGGGTAAAATTTATAAAACCAAGTTGTATTTAATATGATTTTTGGTTATAAGCAAATTAAAATATTATTCTCCCATGATTCCAGGAAGAGATTTAGTGTGGAGTACTGACTTGTGCAGTGTGTGCCAACTCCTGACTAACTGCATGCCCAACATTATTGCATCTGTATATACAATGTGGGTGAGAATTCAGAGGAGAACCACACTGCATAGCATACTTCAAATAACAATAATCAAATTATTATATATTTTTCCAGTGTTAGTATCAGTTCTTTCAGTGTCCTCAAGGACTTAGAGCATCACAGCACTGGAAACAAAGTACTGCACATGTGTCTAACACAAATGAACAGGCAGAGACAAATATATGTGCACAGACAGGACAACTTTTTCAAATTTATTTCTCAACTAAGTATAAAATTAGGAGAAAACTACACTATATTACTCTTTATGCATCCTGTCTATCAGCAACTGGTTTATAAGACAGGATGCTGCAAATGTTGTACATTATCATTGGGGAAAATAATCAGAGCAACCGCAATGTATATACAGCCAAAGAGATGTCTTGGAAAAACATGTCTTATAATTGCACTGTGACAAAACGTTAAATATTATACACAGGGTGACAATTACACCACAATTAATTGTATACCTCTAACATAATTAATTCTTTGTGTTTTTTAGTAGTTTAGAAAAAAGACACCTATCACTGAGCGCTTTGTATTATAATATTGTTAAACAATTTTCAAAAATTTTCATAAGTCAGGCAGTGTTGGTGCTGGCAAAAAACTTCTACCTACATTCAAGGTACCTCTTCCTGACCTCATTTTAAGTTGCATGTTAAAACCAAGATGTTAAAACAACAGATTAAGAACAGATTAGGTTCTCCAATTTAATTAACTCATTTTGCCAAAAAATGTGTCTCTATTTAGGGAAATGGAGGCTGATTTCCCCTCTTTGCTATATTTGGTATCATCTTGCATGAAAGCCATGTTGTTGCATGTCTCTTTAATCAGAACAAGTGCATTATTTTGTAGTAGGTTGTCCTTTCAAAGCTATCCCTAAAGCCAGGACATTTTCTATTGCTAACTGAAAGACAAGCTGTGTTATTTTATGGTTCCTCCATATCTGGGATATAGCCAGGGACAGTCAGACACAGGCAGTTGTCACCTAACTGAATGCTAAACCACTGTCTCAACACTGTATTAATAGTTGCTGTTCAAAAGGACACATCCCTTGAACTTAAGTGAGTATTAGTATATGAATATCCCAATAGTTTATAATCTCCTCCACCATTTAAAGACCTACTGATATTCACAGCCTTTAAATACCTCTTCCATGTTCTGACCACACACAGCAAGGCTAATTACTGTTGGGGAACTTAAATTCCCACTTCAATTTCAACAGGACTGCACTTAATTTCAAATCTCTTATACAGCAACAATCTTTGCTGCAGACAATATCAGAACACAGTGCTTTGAGGAACTTTCTTGGCCATTAAATTGATTCCCCTGTTACTGCAAGCAAACATATTGCATAATTTCTTTCATACACTCTTCAAGCTCCAACATAAAAGTTGTTGGGTTTTGGCCTCTGTTACTCAACTGGAGAATATTCCAAAATGCACTTGCTCTAAGAATGCAGAGCTGCCTTCTGATTTCCAGCTTAAACTTGTTTGTTCTCAGAAATCATGCAATGTGAAAATATTTTAATTTACCTTAAATTACTTTTTTCCCTACTGCTTTCCCTTGTGCCTTCCTCCTTATCTCCATTTCATCAGACTGAACAAGACAATCCTTCATCCTCCTACAAGGGAAAAGACACTTCTTCGGTCCTTGTCTGCATCTGGTGCTTTGGGTGCTTGGATCCTTGTCTGCATCTGCTAGGCTTTCAAATGGCCTTTCCAAAGCCAGCAGTAGAGAACAGGTCTAGCCAAAGCCCTACAGGGTGATGTTAGTATGTTTTGTCCCCACTGGAAATGATTTGACAAATTCTGGGACTGCATTTGTCTTTTTGTGGTTACAAAAAGACATTGATGGCTCTCAGTCAATCCTTGATCAACAAGTAAAAGAAGCTATTTCTCAAGTCTTTTATGAATGAATGAACTTTGATCTTCTAGCAGATTTTTAACATAAATTTTATTGTTATATTTTATCACATTCCCGTTTGGGGTCTTAGACACTGCTCTCTCCAAAAAGTGTGTTTTGGCAATGCCTCTAAACCCTGCATATCAATACATTTTGTCAGAGCCTTCTTCATATTTGCATCAATTCATTGAGGAAGTATTAAACAAAATCAATATTGGTTACCTGTCTGGTTTCATACTTTTCCTTTCCATAGACTGCTGCTGTCCACCTTCATGTCTCCTGTTACCTACTTTACAATGACGCTCCTGATTCCTCTCATTATGACAATTAAAGATTGCGCACTTGTTTCTAAAACATGTTTACCTGAAATCTTGATAGATGATTATTTTCCATGTTATTTTTGTGTAAAATATAAGAGTTCAGTATGCTCTACCTTTGTTAAACAATTACTAGTATTTTGCTGTGTTTAATTTATTTCATTGTTCTCCTGCAGGAACTTTTTCAAAGCCTGCTGCAGGGCCTTACACACAGTTTAGGGCAGGATTTTGTATCCATAGCTGTTTAGATATGTTTTCCTACAAGTACAGCTGTTTTCCTGGCCTGTGACAGCAATTCTCACTCATGCTACAAAGCCTGCAGTTCTCAACAGCACACCTTTCAGTCTCTTGAGACGGAGACAGATGACATGTCTCACTCAAGATGAACTTTCAAGCTGAAAGTTGCACTTAGATGCCACATTCCCACTGATCCCTTCCCATTTGTCCTCATGGCCAATGTTGTCATCCTTCCTGAATACTGGGGTGAAGAATTTATCACACATCAGTCCATTCTCACATTATTCCCACTGTTGTTGACTTTTACAGCAAGGATTTCCTTGTAGAACATTCCTTTTTTCAGCTCCTATAGGCTTTCTACTTACTTCCAATATTCTTTCTTACTTAGTAGTTCCCTCAGCCAGGTCCAAAACACATCCTTACATAATTTTCCTCATTGCTTGTGGTACTTTGATATATTCCTCATCATCTTTGACCTGAAGCAATTCCAAACCTTCTTTCATTTTGAAGACCTTAAGGAACTCATCCCCAGCTGTCTCTTGTAACCAGTCCTTTCAATTTATCAAAGTTTGCTCCACTGAAATCTGAAATCTTAATCAGAGAATTACTTTTTTGTTTATCCTTCCAGTTAAACTGAGTCAGCTCAGGACCACTCATGTTAAACAACTGCCAAGTCCCATCCAAAAAGAGACCAAACTTTATTAGTGGATGAAGTGATTGCTGCCTGCAGTACACAGAGCCAAATCCTGAAACCTTTCCTCTGCCCTCTTTATCTGGCATAAGTTTGCTGAAATCAATGGGAGTTTTGTTTATGTAACTAAAGGGTTGGACCCTTTGGTTGTCTTTGAAATCCCTTAATATGAAAGGTGCTACACAAATACATTATTATTTTACTCTCTTTTTATAAAATACAAAATATTATTAGCCATTGAAAGTTTATGGAAACTTGAAGCAACTGCTGTTGGCATTGACCTTATCCCCAGCACAGGAGTTCCTTTGGATAACACAGGTGTCACATGCAGTGCAATTAATGTTGTGAGCACAGCTGTTTAGTAAAATGAAGTAAGATAAAAAGAAGCAATTACCTAATTAGATATGGGATCTTTTTAATTTTTTTTTCTTTATCTCATGCTACAGTTTACAACTTATTGACTCATCCAGTGCCAGATAGGGTTTTTTCCCTTCTGTAAAACCAGTTTTCACTTACATATACTGCTGGGAAGCATTATTCAAAATGATGAAGTGAAGGAAGTAGAGCAAACAAGAACATTTTACACAGTTATCAAGTACACCCTGACTCCTCCTCTTCAATTTACTTATAGACTTAACTTGATTGTTCTCAGGCTAATATGCACAATTTGGAAAACTGAAATAGCCTTCTACAATTTTCAAACACAATCCCATAAACTGAATCAGTTGTGGAAGTAAGTTTTACCTCAAGACCCCACAATGAGGTATCTATTACCAGGAGCTCTAAGCAAATGTTCTTTTAATTAGCTACATTTATCTTTAATGCCTGTTTTGACAGAAACTCTAACATAAACATACATTACAAATACAGAAAATCCAGCTCAAAGTATGGTTAATTTTTATGCTTGACAGAGCCATTTGGAAAAAATAACTGTGACCTTTTTGGAGCCTGGAAAAAAAAGTCTTAATGTGATGTCATTATAACACAGTTTCAGAAACCAAGAAACAGTGGCATCTGTAGCTAAAGTACAATAACAATTCTTAAACTGTTCCTTAAAAGTGGCAATAAAACCCTAAAAAGACCTTTGGGTTTTATGCTGAGGCAGCTGAAAAATCATGTTAAATAATTTCTGTAAGGACAACAGTAATTATAAACCTGATTAAAGTTTACCTACATTTCATTCCTAAAGTGTCTGAAATAAGTACTGTGAAACCAGATGGTTACAGAGCACACATGATGGATATACTCCATCAAGCATGTCCATTGCCATGGAAACAACAGGAATAACATTATCTTTAGTGTCTATTTCTTAAAAAAATTGTTCATTTAAGTGTTGCTGCCAATCTAAGCAAAATCCATACAAATACCTAAGTATCAGCTCAAAAAAACAGGTCTGCTTCTCCCCACCCCACAGTAATTGTGCTGGACATTTTTGAGTGCAGCAGGAATGATAGCAGCTTGTGTCCTCCCCTTTGTCCAAGCCATACTCAGCTGCTTCTCAACAGAAACAGACTATATTTGGGCTTGGGGCTTCTTTTTTTTTTCTTTTGAGGTCATTTGATTTGAGTTACAATTTTTAGCTATTGTATTCAAACAATCCAATTATTATTTGAATGAATAAAAAACCAGGTGATAAAAATATCTTCCTTTCCCGTTTTCTTCATAAATGAAAGAAAACAGAGACAAAGCAGAAGACAGGGAGTTTGAAAAAGACATGAGACAATACAGATGTGTTTTATGGGTCATCATAACCCTGCAAGTAAGTATATGGATTAGAAAACCATAACTCTGAAGTGGAATGAGGGAATGTATGGACATAGAGACAGTAAACAATATTGACACCATACTAACCTGAAATGCTCTGTCTTCATCCTCTCTGTTATGGATATTTCATTTTGAAGAAAACGAATGTTCCATCCTTAGCCTTTCCCTCTTGTCCCATTTCATAAAAATAAACAGGAGATAATGTTACGTGTAACAAGCCACACGTAGCCTTCCAAAAGCCATGAAATACTTTTTTGAAAGCCAGGCATACTTTCTGGTTTATACTTCACTCAGAAATGTATGGGGCACATCAATGATCTGAAATGACTTTATGAATACAGTGATTGTAGAAGATTGTGGAAGATCAAAAGAATCTCCAATATTTAATCTGCTTGTTCAAGACTGTCCAATAAAAGGATTCATAAGGCAAAGGCTCAACTTGCCACTAGGAAAGTGCATGACAAAAATCCTATAGGTACCACTGGGGAGTGGTTAATCTAATTTCCTCTCCCTCACAAAGTACACCTAGCAGGTCCATCTCACAGCACATATATGCAGATTAAAGCATTTTAGTCACAAGATTGTCTCACCATGTGTTCCCACAGCCAATGAGGTCAATGATGTGTTATGCCACACAGTCACTAGATCAAGAGTCCTTGCCAAAACTTGTGAAAACATTCCTGGAACCATGTGAATATGATCTGTGTCTTTGTTCTGTGCATATGAAAAAATTACCTCTAACAAAGAGTAAAGGATTTGAAGATGTCATGTTGAATAAGATCGGCTCCTTAACAATTTCACACCTCAGAAAGCCAGTGTGGAATATGCATCATGGTCCCTGTGGCTTATGGAGGGAACACAAGGGAGGGCTGCAATGTAGAGACCCATTCCAAGTGAGCTGGAAGCAAAACAGCCATGGCTACATGCATTACAGCTTGGATTGTCATAAGAACATGCCCAAATTACTTGTGCCTTTTTGGCAACAGTATATCAGAAACATAGCTTTACACAGGCAGTAGCTGGAACTGCTCCCTCAAGTTCATCAGTCCACACAGGGCCTCTGGGTCTGTGACAGGGACACGATGGCAACAGACGGCTGAAATTTCTGTTGAGCTGCAGATATTCTCACCTAAGGGATATCACATTACTCAGTGCTTTCCATTTTCACGTTCAAAGCTCTGCATACCTGTGCCCTGACCCCTACCTAAGTCCAGTGTCTTATCATATTCCCTCTCCATCCTCTACTGAAGCAATGGGTTTTAAACTAATTCCCTTATACTTTGCACTACATTGAGAGCATTTTATTTTTACAGGTCAATATTTGGGTCCCCTGGTTTTACAAAGAGGATGTTTCCCCTGGTATAAAAGTTGCCTAGTGTTATTAAAACACAGCACAGCATATTGTGCAAATGCAGTGTGGTGGTGTTGTCCTTACTGTACAAATTAATATATAGCACATTTTCCCAGGTATGGTATGGTGACTAACCATCCTAGAGCTGGCCAGAGACTGGCACAATGCACACTTTTGTTTTGTTGCTCCAAATGAAATTGTCAGAATGCCATTTGTCTCACGTTTTGTAACTGGCATACAGGACAATCAAATCTATGCTATTTTTCCAGGATAGGAACTTCTCATTTTACTTGGAAAAAATATCTATGAAAGTCTCACTACTTCTGTCATGTTACTCTCATTTCTGCTTTGCTGAATAAGCAGGGTTGTTCACCGGCTGCCTCATATATAAAAATTTCCTGGGTGAAAGAGGCTCCAGAACAACTTTTAATATAGAACATACACTTCCTCAATGACTGGCTTTTCTGAAACATCTGTAGACTGGGGCCCAATCACCCTATACAGGACAGGAATAACCACTGCTGAAGCCAAACCCAGTTCATCCACCATCTAAATGCACCTTCCTCATCCCTGTACTGCCCTTCATCATTTTGTTTTGCCTCTGACAAGGATTTTTTGGTTGGTTGGAGTTCTCACGTCTCAGCTTTCCATGGAGTCACAACAAGCCTTGGAAGAGGTGCACAGCCATTTCAGGCAAGCAGTATACACACATCACACATAGTTCTTTACCTTCTCTCTTTGGCTCCCCAGAAAGCAGAAACCCAGTGAACTTGCTTTGCCATGTGTTTATGTAGTTTTTAATTAAGTATTTGCTGTGCTGCTCTTATTAGAAAAACAGTTCAAAGAACTGAGCCTTTCCTTGGACCAGAAAGTTGTGCTACAAGCAACTAGGGAAAATTTTGGTCCCAATAAATATGTCCTGCAGCTATTAAGGGGAGGTAAATAGACCAGACAGAAAAGGATTGAACAACAAAATGTAGCAGCTGCATGCATTGCATTAAAATATGTTTATCATCTGGCCTTCTTGGAGTTATATTTCACATTGTGAATTTATTATATTTTGGCTTAATAAATGTGAATTCTCACATTCTTCCAAGTTTTAAGTAAGTCCAGATATGCTTCCCATACATTTCTTCATGATTTCAAGTTGTGTTTTTTAACTTCTACATCAATGATTAATTTCAAAATACATACGAACAAATTAGACCTTGTCAGGTGTATTTATCATATCAAAGTACCTTTGCTGAGACAAGATGTACAGACTCTAAATCTGAAAATAAACTTCATTCTCACAAGTGAATATTGAATGCCACAAAATAGAACCACAAATGAAATGAACAGAAGGTAGATGTAGAAAGTCACGCTGTTACAGAATTTAAGAAAAAAATACCTAAAATTAGTTTAAAATATACTGACACATACACAATGAACCGAAAAATGTTATTTCCCACTCTCTTTGGGAGGTGCCCCATACTACCACAGGTTAGATTTTTCTTTCCTCTTCCAAGCTCCAAAACAGTGTGGCCAGCAGAACTAGGGAGATGATTGTCCCTCTGTACATGGCACTGGAGAGGCCACACCTCAAGTGTTGTGTCCAGTTCCGGGCCCCTCACTACAAGAAAGACATTGAGGTGTTGGAGAGTGTCCAGATAAGGGTAACGAAACCGGCAATATCTCACACAGTAAGAATGGACAGGAGGCATGCCCCTTCCCCATCCCTCCCTCCTGGAAGCAGCAGGCAGGCAGGCAGGAAGGCAGGCAGGAAGGGACCTTGGCTGGATGCCAAGTGCCCGCAAGGTCTCTTGCACCCTCCCCTTTTCCAAATAAGATGACAACGACTTATGGGTTTTGAGATAAGGCAGTTTACTATAAGCAAAAGTTTCGTGTGCACAAAAAGTAAAGCAGGAAAATCTAATCTCTACTTCCCATTCCCGAGGTCACCTCATGTCATGAGAAGCAGGGCTTCTACGCTTTGGTTGTCTCTTCAGCAGGCGGCCATTGGAAAACAACCAATGTCCCGATCCCGTTCCTTTCCTTAGCTTTATATCTGAGCTGACATCATATGGTATGGAATATCCCTTTGGTCAGTCTGGGTCAGCTGGCTTGCTCGTGTCCCCTCCCAAAATCTTACCTTTGCCTGGCACGGTGCTCACAGCAGTCAAAACAGTGGAGTGCTATCTCACAGCACTGTTAAGGCTGCTCTGGGGCAGACAGATGCAGTACAGAAGGAATACGAGGTGCCCTCTTCCCCAGCAATTATTGCAAAGCCGTGCTGAATCCCTGTCATCTTTATTCATATCACCCCCTTGGATCATTAAATATTTAGAGAAGAAGGTCAGGCTGTAATGGGTGACTGAGTGGGGAGACTGTGCACACCAGGACTCAATCTCACCTGGTTCTTTTTTTGATGCTATGATAAAAACAGTTAATGGTAGTATTATTTTTCTAAAGGCAAAATTCTGCTCAGCAAAGCAGAAGTACGATGCTCCTTGTATAATTTTTAACAGAATTTTTAAAGTTAGACATAAATTTTTCTACAAGACTTAGTATGTTTGAAATTACCTGGAGGTTGTTTAATGTAATTAGCTTTCAGACATATTTTCTATGTGTTAAAAATGTGCTGTGAAGAGGTAGAAACCTGAGAACACACTGAAGTGCAGAGTGGGCTTGAAGAATTAAATTAATGTAGTCAGAGAGGATTATGTATTACCAAAAGGAAGGTCCCCAGATCTGGGAACCAGTTTACTGATTCTTGTCAACTGAAATGAGATCTATTTCCCTCTTTTTTCTTTCTTTTTTTTTTTTTTAACTCCACAGGAAAGGAATTCTGAACCTGATCTATTTGTAGAAGGTAATTCAGTGAAAGGAGATGAAGTAGGTGTCACAAAATCTATGCTATTTTATAAATAAACCCACTAGAATTCTCCAAAGAGAAAAAAAAAAACCACTGTAGAATTACTAAACTGCAGAATCGCCCATGTTAAGAAATGATGAAGCCCTTTCCAAAACCTGATCTGACCAGCCAGGTTGTTTGTCAAGGGTCAATTTACAGCTGCCACACAAGGATCATTTCAATTACACTGTCCAGACAGGCCTCAAAAGACCCACTTTCCCATTTGTTTATCTGAGAGAGTGTCACATAAATTGGCTGATCACTATTTTCCTCAGCCATTTCCAAAGAATCAATGGGGAAGAAGGGGGACAGCTGCCAATGCCCCAGTCCTGAAGAGAAAAAAAGACATGAAGGCATGAAGACAGCTGGATGCCCCTTGAAGAGGAGATGACAGAAAATGGGTGGAAATGCAGCTGGAACTGATGTGCTGCTTCAGGTGGCAGAAGTTGGTCAGGCCAGGTGGTGGGGTGTCCAGCTCTGGCAGCAGTGCACAGGGTGGACAAGGAGAGGGATGGGGGCACAGTGGGACCCTGCCCCTGCACAGCGACACAGCCCTAACTACGCCCCTGCTCCTTCCACCTGCCCGCAGGCCAGGCCAAGTGTGCTACGTGCTTCTGTGCAGTGTGCAGTGGCCACCCAGCTCTGCTCAGGCAAATGAGAGGAAGCAGGTTTTCCAGTGGGGTGATCCAATTCACGTGCATCTTATGCTGCATTATACAGGAATAAGTTTGACTCTTTGATTTCCTGATTGTAAATTTTACTCCTGCTGACAGAAAAAGTAATTGCTGTGACCAGAATCAAACTGATTGCTTAAAATTTTGAAGCTGACTTTTGTTTCACTTATACAATGTATACATTCCTGAAAAATGAGGTTTAGAGCAATAGATATGGTATTGGTGTTTACCAGAAGTATCTTTGAAATGCTTTGTAGTGCCAAAGTATATAGAAGGCTCATTTACTGTGTTGGAAGACTAAGTGCAACGGAGCTGTTTCTGCAGAAATAAAATATATGTATGTTTTTATTTCCTGTTCTCTTACATAACCTTGTTATTGGTTTGAAACTCTCCAGGCATTATGTAGGTGATAAAGGGAGAAGAAAAGTTATTTCTAGAAAGCTGAGCAGTTCTAATTTCTTCTGGTTTTAAACCAAACATGCCAGATTAAGCAGAAAGGTGTAACCACACTCCACTTCAGGGACAGGTTAGCAGTCAGGCCAAAAAATGAAAATAAAGGTAGAAGTAATATCTATAAGGAGAGCAGCCAAAGGCCCCTGATCTATTCACAAAGACATCCGCCATGCAGTATCAGAAGGGATAGCAAGGAGGTCTCATATTGTGGAGGGAAAAGCAATCCCCATAAGAAATCAGATGAGGGGCTTGCCTTGCATGCCTCTCCTGTGGGTTTAATTACACCCCTCCAAATCTGCTTGCTCCCACACAAAGTCATATGCTTTCAGCTGTTCCTTGTCAGTGAGGAGCAGCTACCCACATGGCTTACTCTCAGCCCTCCCCTGTTCCTCCATCCACTGACACTGCTATTAATATGTACTCTGGTGCAAATCAGCACTGCATACTCCACACATACTATTTGAATTTGTATAAACTCACTTAAAGACTGAGCCTTTGGGGGTTAATCAACTGCTCAAGTGAAAAATGTTATTTTGATTAAGGTTTGGTAGGCTGAGTTCAGATGAATATTGCTGTAGGTGCAGCAAAAGGGGGTAATAATCCCCTGTGCATTCAAACACTTCATTTTCCTGGGTCCACCCCTTGTCTAGCTGGCCATCCTTCCCCATCCCTTCCCACACTGCACATGTTGCACAGATACATCACCACTATAGACGATAAGGAGGAAGATTGTCACGCAGCAGTTTTGCCTTCCAGCCTCTTTCCCAGAAACTGTGTCAGCTGAATAAACATTCCTCTCTGCTCAAGAAATGAGGAATGAGCTCACAACGGGGTTGATAAGGGTGGAATCCTCCTCCCCAACCCAAATATACCCGCAGGCAGGGGCAGACCCACACCCCTGAAGCCTTTCAGCCTTCTTCTATCTCTCCCCATGCTCATCTGTAGTCACGCAGTAGGAAAAGCCATGAACAAGCTCATTTCATATACTCAGTCCTGTGTCACCTGGCCCTGGCATTATTTTAAGGGCCTGAAGAGCAGTTCTGATGTACGATAGTAACCTAACCTTATTCAAGCACTTACTCAGCTCACCTTACTCAAGCATCATTACCCAATAGCTATCCTACACAATATTAAATCACTATAATTTTACAGTGTGCTGGATTCGCATCCTTAAGAACATTAGGAAGGAGTAGGAAGAATTGAGACCAGTACCAAGGACTCCTGAAAATCCTCCTACTCCATTTTTCAAAGCAACCCAAAAGAAAGCTAAGTCTAATAATTTTTGTGGAGTTTCTTATCGAAAAATTTGGAAGTATCTGAATAACTTAATATTTACAATGACCCTCTGAAAACCTTTAAAAATAGCTCACTCTGTGGACTATATCTAAATGCCATTACACAGCCTTGTAAAAACAGATAGAGCATCACTTCACAGGAATGTATAAACAGAGAACTAATTTCTCTTTCTGTAGGGAAAACTGGAAAAAGTGAAAGCCATTGTAAAATATTTGTGTGGCTGAGGAAACTGTGGTGTTACCACAGGGACTGAGATTAATGGGCATGAGCAAGGGGACAACATGGATAAGCAGGGAGCTGGAAAGATAGGAGATCTCTATACAGCCATGGCTGCTCCAGTCTGGGCAGTCCAGGGGGACAGAGGCTGCAAAGAGCCTGAGTCTTGCTTGGAAAATATCCTTGGCACCATTCCCTCTAAGAGACTAAGCGCTAGTAGGCATGAATGTATTGTAAACATACAGGTCTTGATGCCATTCCCTCCTCCCTGTTTTCCAGCCCCTCAGAGCACCCATCTATGGTGACTGCTTATTGAGTTCCAACTATTACTTCCACAAATGCCATGCCCTTCATATGGTCTTCAGATAACTAATATTCTGCTGTGTAACTCTGTATTGCTTATGCTGTGAAAGCCTGTGTGCAGAGCTACTCCACCGGCAAAGGCTGGAAATGCAGGACAAAATGCAGCCACCTTTATTCTGAAATGGACATCTATCGTGCGTTTAAGTCACCTTCACACCATTCTCCATTTGGTTTCACAAGTACATCACTGAAGTCTAATTCAAATTAAGTAATACACAGAACTGTTTTAACAGCCTTAAACTCTGAAATCTCCAGGCCTATTTTATTAATTCTCCAGAGACTCATAATGATGCCACTCAAGGGAACATAGCTTATAGGAAAAAGGTATGTTAATCTTTTTATTGTTATACAGAGAAATTAAAATGCATGGATTATTACACTTGCCTCATAAGTGTGCACGGCTACATGCAAAAACTGACAATAAAAATGAAGTCCTCCTTTTTATAATGTGACTACTAGAACAATTTTATGTGATGATCTACTACTTGGGACACATTTAAAATACTACCAAATTCTTAGATGGTTGTTTCAGCATACTGTATTAATCAACTCAGGCGTAATTGTATGATGGCCCAAAAGTCAAACTTTTCCTTAAGTTTCCTGACCTTGACCTGAAGAAAATGTTATAACAAAATTTCAGATTGGGTTTCTTTGAGGCAACAGTTCCTCTTACCTAAACATATCCTTGAAATAGAGAGAAAGAGCTTGCTGATAAATGTTTCAACACCATACTTTATTAAAACAAGTTATTTCTGTTGTTTACTATGTGGTTAGACCCTGATGAAAAGCAGATCTTCACCAATACATTTTTGTGCAAATTCCTTACCTTTCTGTTTACAAAAGAAAGTGAAGTACCTTTCAGTGGTATTTGTCACAGAGCACTAGCAGCCAACAATGCACACTGTCAACTGCTTAGGGTTTCACTTCCTAATTAACTTTCCTAGAAGCAAAAGAACTGTCTGAAAACACAAAGCTCTCACATTTACCCTCCTGCAACTCCATCCTATTCAGCCCTGGCCCCATGACTGTGACCACCAAGAGCAACAAAGTCCTGAAGGAGGGTCCCCACAGCCCAAAATATCAAGGAGGTAACCTGAGCAGCCTGACTACAGAGCAAATTAGTTACCTGCTTTAGTGGGGGATTTTTTAAAGAGATTATGGCTCAATTGCAATTACACCACAGACTCCTTAATGCTAATGATTCTTTAAAAAAACATATTTCTCTTTTTCTTTTTGCCTTATGTAAAACCCCATTCAAATTCCATGGTTTCTTTCTAGGCTTGTTGAGTGAAAGCACTCTCCTCATGTACAAATCATCTTTTGTTCTGTATTAAGACAAAAGTACTAAACATAGTATTATTTATAAACATAAATTCTTATGGAAGATGTTAAGATCATCTTGAACGTGATCAACAGAAAAACCAGTATTCCATGGATCAGCTCCAAATATTGTTCCTTTTTCAACTACAAAACAGTTTTAATTTTAATAGTTCAAAATGCAATCCAGTACAAAAGTAAACATGAATCCTGTTTGTTTAAAACACAGTCCCCTCTTTCTTCCCATTGTTACTTGTGCATCAATTTTAAGTATCATGTATGTCTTTTAGAACACGATTGATTTACCTAAAACAAAGTTCTGCGATAATTGTCAAAGCATGAACTAGATGAAAAATGCTGAACACGGATGTTGGATGCAAATACTATTTCACCAAGTTTCTATGAATAAGCTCTGGCTAAATCTTCTCCTAAAAGTGTGACCCACCTTCTGCTGTTTGCTGACCCTTAGGCTGGACTGAGATTTTATTCGTTTTACCATTGTTTAAAAACAACAATTGCATGAGTCTCCAAGGCACAGAAAACCAACGTTTTGACTTTTTCTACTGTAAGTTTCTTTGATGTCACCATGATGGTAAATTAGTAATTGCATTATACCTTGAATGTCTCCAGATGATTGCAGATTGTGAAGCTCTTCTAAACACAGTCTTGCAAGCTGATCGACCCTGCACACATTCTGGTAGCTAAATTGCAAAATGACAGATTCATCAACTGAATGAGCTGCTATCAGATAATATTAGCTGGCAGATGTCTCAAAAGAAATAGTCGACATCTGCAGAGCTCTGGCAATTAACTGTTTACAGGTCCAACACCTGCCCCAGTGATAGTATTTATTTCACAAATCATTTTAATGGCCATTTTCTCCAGCACACAAAATACTTAGCCTCGAAGGTAAAAAGTTCAGCGCCAGCCACCTCTTCACTGCAGCGTATAAAGCAGAAAGAGAAGAAAGGGAGACAAAGCGCTATAGATCCGGGTGTTGAGTGATTTCCCTGCCTCCCGCCGCCACCCAGGTGAGTCAGGACACATGGAGGGGGATGGCAGGCGGGCCGGCAGCCCAGCCCCAGCACCGCGGCGCTTCAGGCCAGGACCGGCCGCCGAGACCCGCGCCCGCCGAGGGGCCCCTCGGTGCTCAGCGATAACAGCGGGGCTCTGCCACGCACCGGGGAGCGGAGCCCGGCGGAGGCACCAGGCTCTGCCCGTGGAAGGTCGCAGCTTCCCTCTGCCCAGTGCGCTCCGAGGGGTGAGCTATGCCCGCGTGGTGCCTGCTCAGCTGCTCATAACACAGCCGCTTCTACAGTAGAAGAGGCAATGACTCTAATAACCACTAATCCTCTCAAAGGGCTTCTGGTCCTTTGCCAGGTCAGCTTTAATCAACTGTGAGCCATAAAAAAGTAAAACTTTGGAGGACTGAGTTACATAACACAGCAAACCTTACAAGTGCATCAAATCCATTCCGCTATAACCAGGCAGGATAGCTGCTTAAATTGCTGTTTGTTAATGGAGAGTACAGACCATCTGCTTAGGAAAACATGATTAGCAAGTAATCATGCAAGTAACAATTTGATTTTTCGTATGTGTCACTTAATGGCCATGTTTCAAGTCATCAAACCCACAGGCGCTGTATTTCAATGGTAAACCAGAAGGATTTAGATTACCAGTGATGTCAAATACGAGGCGGATACACTCTGCTCTAAGCTCCATTTCTCCTACAGACTCATGAGCATATGAACAGCCATAAGCTGCTCAAACACAATGCATCAATACCACTTAACAGCAACTTCTGGTCTTATGTATCTCAGGTAATCAACAGTCTAGACACATAGTAAAGATTAATAACATGATTCTTTTCTATAATAAAACAATATTTATATAATAAATGTATTAAGAGAGGGAAATCGTATTAAGCTCCATGTGCCTGAGTTTCGCTGGGACAAGTCCAGAAGTTGCTTCATTGAGTCCAAACCTGGGCCTCCACAGGACCATCCACAAGAGTCACTCCATGTGCCTGAGAGTATCATCCAAACACTCCTTGAATTCCATCTGGCTTGGTGCTGTGACCACTTCCCTGGCAAGCTTGTTCCAGTACCCAACCACCCTCTGGGTAAAGAACCTTTCTCTAATATCCAACCTAAACCTCCGCTGACACAACTTCAGGCCATTCTCTCAGGTCCTGTCAGTGGTCACCACAGAGAAGAGATCAGTGTCTGTCCTTCCTCTTCCCCTCACAAGGAAGTTGTAACTGCAATGAGGTCTCCCCTCAGTCTCCTCTTCTCCAGGCTGAACAGATCGAGTGCCCTCAGCTGCTCCTCATACGACTTCCCCTCAAGGCCCTTCACCATCTTTGTTGCCCTCCTTTGGACACTCTTTAATAACTTAATATCTTTCTTATATTGTGGTGCCCAAAACTGCCACAATATTGAAGATAAGGCACAAGACTGAAGATGAGTGCAGAGCAGAGCAGGACAATCCCCTCCCTCAACAGGCTGACGATGCTTTGCCTGACGCCCCCCAGGACACGGTTGACAGCTGTTAGGGTAAACAGGAAAAACTACATAAGTGAAAAGCTTACCACTGAAAAAACATTTTACACTTTCTGTTTAGGAACTTCCTTCAGTCCATTTAAACAAGGAACTTAAAAATTTCCATACCTGCAGGGTCATATATTTGACAGCACATGAGTTATCTGAGAGCTTGTGAAGTAAGGTATGCCTCTTGTCGTGGTAAATAGCCTGAAAAATACTCATGAGCCCCTCAAAACTTAGTTGTTGGGCTTAAGCTTCTTGGTCACTTTGTGGGGTTTCTTTCTTTTTTTACCAGACTAATTCTGGAAGGGGTACAGATCAACATAGCAGTTGCATGCAGAGAATGTCCACACCATGTAACTCCTCTCCCTCACAGGCAGCAGGTAACACTGCTGCAATGCCAGGATACAGACATGGAACACCACGATATGATTTCACAAGGAAAAATTTGGTGTAAGAAAAGCTATGCCTGGCAAGCCAGCATACATAAATTATTACAGATTTGTAACAGCTCACTGGACACCACACTACACACAGAAAAAGATTATCCTTGCTCATATGAGCTTATACTTTAAACAGGCAACCTGGCAGAGGAGGACTGCTTTGTGTCCTGAAACACCTTACTTTCCCTCCCTCTCTCCAGCCTGCCACTGGTGTTTTGCAGACCTCTAACTAAACCTGGCTGGTATAGATATCTCTTTGAAAAATTCCAGGTGTTCAGCAAAAAGATGCAAAGAACTTATTTTTATTGGCTAAACCCCAAAAAGTTCAGATTAGGGAATACATCTCTATTTCTATAGAAGAACTGTAGCACCGGAGTCTGACACCTCTTTTTTCATCTCAAGATCAGGCTCCACCTCTCTTGTGCATCTCCTCAAAGACTCCTTCTTCCCAGGTATAAAGAGAGGGTGTTTCCATTTTGTGGGATATTGAGTTTCAGCTGAAATATGAAATGCACATTTAGGATTTATGTTTTCAGTAAGGGGAAAATCAAAACATTTCCATCTGTAATGAAACTGAGTAGCTAATTGCATCAATCCCAGACCATCTGAGTCTTGGCATGGCTCGGGATCAGGGTCAAGCAGGGGACTGGAGTAGGTCCCAGGTTACCAATAGATGGGCACCCTTAGCATGTGCCTCTGCAATCCCTGGCACTGCTACACCATCCTGACAAAGGCAGACAGGCGGGAGCATCATGATGCTCCCACCAGCTGCATTCTGTCTTCTGCTGGGTATTTAATGCCCTCTTGCTTTCTTCTCATTACATTTCCCATTACATTTCTTGCCCTTACATTTCATTTCCATGAGATATTGAGTTATCTTAGGTTTTTCCACTAATGTTTTTGTATTTCCTAGAGAGTGCTGGGGAGACAGAGAAAGGGTGAGTATATCCAGATGCTCATATGGGCTTTTCAAGACACAGTCTTTAGTGCTTGGGTTTTGCACTGGTGGGAGGAAGGGAAACCAAACCCCAATATTCTGTTACTGTCATATACTCCTCAAATTCTCCCACTTCCAATACTTCTACAATTAGGGTCATGCACCATTGCCTCACTATATCCTTTTCACTCTGCTCTTTATAGATATTCTATATGAGGCTAGTCTACAGTTTCTGTCATCATTAGACGATTTCATGACAAATGGGCTATAAGCCTGAACCTTTAATCCTTCCTATTCATGCAAGCGTAGAGACCCCAGGGAGCGACAGCATCATATTCTCACGGATGAGATTCTCTCAGTGTGAATCTCTTTCCTCTGAGGATATTCAACATCCACCACACCAAAGGTAGCTTTCTGAAGGGAGGTCCCTAGAGCACCTCTGTGTGAATCTTCACACTAATGAAGTAGAGCTGGATAATGAATGCATCCAGATAAAATCCCTGGATGCAAGGAAGACAAAAAACCAAAACTCTTGTTGCCATTAGGCCATACTTAGAAGATTATATAGTACAAATGCTACAAATGGAAACACTGTTAGTGCATCCCTGTGTAAAAACATAATACTCACCTTAGCATTATTCCTATTATTTCCTGGTCCATAGTATCCTCATCCAAGAAGTCCTGAATTTTGGCTTTCCTAGAAAGCATTTTAATAAGCCTAATGGTCCTCCCATTATATTCCTTGAGAGCAGAGAGATTACATTGGATTCTCAGATAAAACAATCATTAGCTGGAGAAAAATCAAAAATATCAACAACGAATTTCATAGGTAGAAAACTAACAAAGAAAACAGAGTTAAGATTATCCTTAGAAAAAAAGTCACATTTATTCAGATAAGAAATGCGTGGACAACACTCCTAAGCACTCTACATAATAAGGTGTAATAATATGACAAAGTACTTATGTAGTTATTATGGAATGATTTTATTGCACTGATTGGAATGATTTTATTCCAGATTAGATTAAAATTATTTTTAAAGACACTTTATGCTTTTTTTTACCTGCTGATGCTCCTAAAGATAGTTAGTGTTCCTTTTAACTGTAAAACTTCTCATTAAATAACTTTATTGCTTAATTTCAGGTTTACTACTGCATCAAAGACACACAGAACTTCTACATGTGGCCAAGTGATTGATGTAGCTTTGAATTACAATAGTCGCACTTGAAGAGCCCAAAGTGACTGGAACTTGCTATTACTTCTGACCTTTATTGTTATCTGTGGAGTGTGTGACAAGATGGAGAGTGCTGAATCTCAGTGTCTACACTTTTGACTGTGCTCCTGCAGCATTTCTCTGAACACAGTGGAATTGTATGGGCCAAGGAAAAGAAACCTCTAGCATTGTTCCTTCCATAAGTACTGTAGATTAAAGGGTATGAATGGCAGAGTCACCTCTAAGACCATAAGGATCTTGTAGCTTAAGTCATCATTACATGCACACTGCTCCACTGGCAACAGAATAACGAGCCTAGTTTTCTACAACCTGGTGTCCTTTGTCCCCTATTTACTGTTCCTCCCCACCAAAATAATCTCAGCCTATCTCTCTGCTGTGAGGGACATCCTGAAATCAAGAAATAAAAGGGGCTAACTATCTGGACAGGTTGCATGTGTCACTTGGACAGCCCAGGTCTTCTAGTCTTTCCTGCAGCAGGAGCATTGATTTGAGCCATTCATCTCAAATGAAATCCCTTCATATAACTTGTAGAAAGATACTATTTCTCTTAAACCTGTTTAATTTGGCTAGAAATAAACTGAAGCAGTGAAGTATGCAACAGCTGGGAAACACTGACACTCATTTTGCCTGCATAACTAACATTTAACTAGCATTTTACTGTTTTACTAGATACGGATGTTTTACTGCAGGATCCTTATCCCTTTCAGTTCACAGGGCAAGCACTTTAAAAATGGATCCTAACTACAGAAGGATCTCTAGGACTTCTATCTCTAGGGTCTTCTATCTCTAGAACTTCTTTCTTCTTTGAAGACATGAAGTTTTCTGTCATGAATATAACAAAAACTGCAGTTTCGTAACAAAGCCATATTTACAGTCCTGATACCAAAGCCTGGTGGGACTCTGAATAAAGGTTGGGGTTTTTTTTTCCAAAATGTCAAAAATTCAAAGAAGCAAGAATTTAACTACTTGATTTCTTAAAGCTGAAAAAGTTTTATAAGAACTTTCCCCAAACAATCTTTCCCCTGCAATATGCGAGTAATCTTCACTTGGGTGGAAAAAAAAGATCATGAAAAAGTACCCAAAGTTTAGGAAAATTTTCTGAGAACAAGATTGAAAATATGTAGCATCAGCAAAACTGCTTGTAATAGGAGTTAAAAACAACACTGTATAAGAATTTAATCATAAATTATTTCTTCAAATGTATCCTGTGCAAAATATCATTTTGCACAATGCATTGCAGCTGAACTGTAAAGGAAATGTCTTTTTTAAGCAAGAGCATTTAACAGACATAAACGTTAGACTTGTCCAAGTATCACATCTTTGACTACAGATCCAATTTACATCTAATTTTAGCTTAGAAATGGGTTGGAAGATTTACTTGGGAAATGCCAGAAAACTTATCCAAAGTGAAGTGTGGTAAATTACTAAGGACTGGCTGCACTTTTCATAAAAACCTAGAGATTTTATCCCTTCAGAGCAAATCTTAACCTTAAAAATGTCATCATGCTTGTGCCTTCCAGTATGCTTTATAATTTACTATTATTTGTTGATTCTCACATATACAAACAGCTAGCAGAAGAGAATCCTCAGTACCATAGACTACATGACTATAGAAAAAGATAGAATGATTAATTCCCAATGTTACCAGCTATTGTTATTTAGTGCTTCCCTGATCAAATTCACTTCTTTAAAGTTTCTTAATTATTAAATGGTGTTTACTAGTTCAAACTAATCCCAAACAAGAAAAAAAAGTTTAGTTGTGCAGCAGAGATTAAAGGGCTTCAACATGCTCACTGTTAACAGGAAGTAAAGAAAATACATTTCTTCATCAAATCATTTTCTCATAGCCTCCTATATTTCATCAAAAATGGCCATTAGTGTTATTTTAAAGACGTGCCTGTGGTTTCTGCTAACTACTTATTACACAGCCATCATTTTATAATATAAACCAATGACTTGGTGATAAAGTGCACCAGTGGGAAACATAAACAGATGTATTATGGATAACTGAAGTACTGATTTCTCTTCTACAAATTTATTCTATGTCACTTAAAAGGAAAAATCAAAGGAACCTTATGTTTAATAATATTTAGATATTCAGAATATGCCTAAACTTAGCAAATTAAAGCAGTTCCAATATTATATGTTGCAGAATATTGAATTCTAGGTTCAAAAATCAAATGAGATGGAAAATTCTTATGATCCCTTGATAAGCATAGCTAGGAATGAATTGGCATATGGAGGAGATAGAAAAGCCAAAAACAGCAAGAGTTGTGCTGTGCAGGGCTTTTGTAATGACTTTGTGGCCCTATTTCCCAGATTATATTTCTAGTTTTTGAAAATCGAAAGTCGAATAAGAACACTTTGAAAAATCAAATTCTTCTGCAGAACTATCTGTGTGTTTTTATAACTATCCCATGGTAATGCAGACTCAGTTCTAAAATGCATACACAAGTATGTAATCTCACCTGCAAGAAAATGTCCTTGCCTTCAAAGGAAGTAACACTCCAGCTGTGCAGCGGAGTTTGTCTCTTTGATGGTACGAACAGTCTCCTGTTCAGGTTACCTTAAAAAGTTTGGACCTTTACCAATGCATGCTTCAGGAGAAACTTCCAAAAATTTATTATCCTTCACCTTATATCAAGGGTTGAGTTGACTGGACTACTTTCAGAAGGGAAATTCAAAGTACCATCTCATATTTTAAAAGAAAAAACTCTAGAAATCAGAAAAAAAAATCCATTTCTTGGGACGGTCTCCATTAGCTCTCTTAAAAATTGTCCCTTTAAATGTAACCCCAAGAACAGCACCCTTTTCATGAGTCATTTCCTGATGGAGGAAAGGCTTTCTTTAGCAACTCATGGCCTCCTGCAGCATTCTTATATTCAAGTCTTTACAGTCCTGAGGACTGGACTACAAGGTGGAGGAAAAATTGTTTGGATTGTCCATTTCAAAGGGTAGTTGTTATTGAGTGGTACCCTATGTAGTGTCTGATGAGAAGAGGAATTCGTCAAGGGTCTTGGGACATTCCTCTTGGGACATGTCAGGAAGATTGGAGACAAATGGGAATGAGAGGGATTCAACCTGAATATAAAGAAAAAAACCATCAGATAATTTAGCGTTGTAATAGGATGCCCAGTGACAAAAAAAAAACCTCATCAGGAGCTTCTGGGCAACCCTATTTGCCAGAAACATACTTAATTTTGGAAATCCTTTTCAAGTGCTTGCAACATGAACAATCATATGTGTCCTAACTGTGTCTTTGGCCAGGAACAGAGAAAGCAAAATCTGCTACATCTAGCTAAGACCATGCAGTGCATCACCAAGAGCAGCAGAGCACCTCACAGATATTGGTACCAGCTTTATACAAAAGTTGGGGGAGAGAAATGGAAAAAAAATATCCCAGAAATTATCCAGGCCTTGATCAAACAAAAAATTAAATTAACCAGCAGAGTTCATAAGGATCATAGTTAGAGGGAAAGAGGAAATGCTAAAATACACCTTTAACTGAATGAATAGCAAATTAAGTAATACTTCATAGACTTCTGAGATGTCCCAAACTTGCACAACAGTTAACATGAGCACAAGTGAACAAGAATATTTCCACTAATCTGATGCTGACAGTTTTCTCAATTTCTACTTTTTATTTCTTTCCTTTAATCTACAAGGGGTTTTATATTATAAACAGTTTATATTATAAACAGTTTATATTGTCTGTGTGTGAGGTTCTGTGCAATGATCTAAAGCCACTTTGTATCACCAAAACTCCAGGACAAAACAAGTCTCAAATTCATTTTGCACGGAATTGATATTTTTTCAGCATTTTTTCTACAGAAACAAACAAACAAAAACATGGAATAAAAAAAAATCTTTATTTTTATCAAAACCTGCAAATTTTGCTATTGCTTTTTCTGTGTCAGGTATTTTGGAAGATTTTTTCTTTTGAGAAAACTGAAAATGCCATCATGTTTGTTCAGACTATTTCAAGTAATAGATAAATAAACCACAATTGCAAAACTGGCACAGCCAATTGACTTTCAACCTCACTGTTGCTCTGTTTCTTCTACTGCATCCTGGTTTGAAAGCACCAGAGGAAAAATATCAGGAGTGAGCACTTCAGTTGTTGCCAGTGCTGCCTTTCCTCCCTTTCTTCAATACTTTGAGCCAAAAAATCAAGTTAAAATGCAGAGTGCTAATTAACTATCAAACAATTACGGGGCAGTTTCTTGTACTATGTCTCCAGGCCCATTGCTGGAAAGGAAACTTTCTGACTCCAGTACTGTGGCAAAGCAGCAAGGAGAAAAGAGATGCTCCAAGATAATATTTGGTACCAAGCACTCAAAGAACATGAGAATGTGCATCAGTATGATATATGTGGTCAATTTTTAAATCTAAGAAGGAAAAAAAGGGGGAAAAAAAGATTAAATTTAAGCTCTTAACATTACTGTCTTAATGGACAGTGAAAAGCGTCTAAGTAACGAGGTCATTTTATATTAAGAACAAACAGTGCCCTCTGTGGTTTAACAGAAAACATGGTGTTGACTTCTCCTGATTGTATTTTTAAACACAGAAGCTAAGAGCACCCAAAATTGCCCTATTTAGTATAATCACTTAGCTCGATTAAAATCCTCAGTCATTTTAGCATGCTTGCCTCAGGAATGCAGATTACAAGTAGCAAACAGAAAGTAATCCACAAATAGCTTTAGAATCCTGTTTGAAAAATTGGCCTGTGAGCTATGTAGGTCTAAAAGCCAAGTGAGTACATTATGATCCAAAAAAGTGAACAATTTTTTTAAATGATTTATGTAAACTAGGAAAGAAAAACTCACTTTAAAACAAACTTGAGCGTGTATTGTTGATACGATCACATTTTAGAATACACTAAGTGTTCCAAATGGCCCTTAGATCAATTTTGGGAAGTAAACAAAGCTCAGCTTTCAATGAGATTTAGGGTTTAAAACACAAGAAATTAGGTATAGGTTAATTCAAACATTCATTAAATCCAGACTGCCATGAGTTATATTCCATGGTCTAAAGTGATGACTAACACAGATAACAGTCATGCTTATGCAATCTGTTACAGATAATAGCTTAAATAAAATAGTTTGCACAAACTCTAAAATAAAAGATCTTTCCAGTTAACAAAAAAGCCAAAATTAAAACATAATTTGAAACATGGATTTTGTTCTATATTTGAAATCAGAGTGTGTCCACATTTTTTACACACATACACATGCACAAACACGCGCACACACACACACACACTCACTCACACACACATTATTTTAATAGATGCCAGATGGGGAAAGTACTTGACATCCAGTTTACTTTCAGCGAGGCAAATGCAGCAGCCTCACCATCGTGCTCGCATGGTGCAGAGGTGCCCACAGCAACAGAGCACAGCCCCTGCCAGGCCCAGGGCCCCAGGACCTGCCATGACACACTTGGTCATGAAGGAGCAGTGTCAGCTAGGAGACATCCTGGGGGCACCTGAGGAGGAGGTGGGGACACCTTGGGAGAAAGAAGCAGCCAAAATAATTTCCTATCCCTTGTAAGCAGACAAGTCTGCAGATGGAGGGAGAACAGAGCTCAGGGACCTCAAGAACCTCAGCCTCTCCTTTTGCAAGGGAGTCCTTGGAGAACTGAAAGGTTGCTGGGCATTTCCCACACCATTTGCTTTTCCCCTGCTCCAGGTGGCCTTTGCCTCCCCCTCCATGGTCTGAACAATGGGAATGGGGAACATGTCTGTAGACCAAGTGCAGGGGCACCATCGTGAACAGCTGAGCCCCAAAGTGAGGTCCAAACCATGTGGGTGTTCCCCTCTGTGTAAGGCACTATGATTTTTCCCACTATCAGCATCCGGAAAAGTCTTCCTTTATGACAATTTATATTTAACTTGTGTTTACACTCCCACAAGTTTCAAGCCATACACCAAGACCGCTCAGGACACTCTGCCAAGCTAAAAGATGCTGGCTGGCACCCAAAGACCTTGCAGTCCAAGCACAGGTGATGACAGAGGCAGGAGGGCCCCCCTGGGTGTGTGGCACCTGACCCTGTTAAGTACACATCTGCTGGCAGAGTCTTTTCAGAATTTTGGTATGTAGTGTTTAATCTGCCTTTAGGGGAGATACAGGGGAAATCATAACTCTCCACAACTCAGTTGCAGTGGTTAGTCATCTGAAATATCAATGTGTTGTTCTCATAGGCACCAGAATGAGACCTGCTGAAGCAGCTGGAGGAATAGCAAAGCAAATTTGCAATACAACAAAGCTTTTTCCAAAGCTATTACTTCATTCATGGCTGTTCATAAAAGGCTCTGAAGATGTAAAGGGTAATATAAGCACTGAGTGATATTGTTAGTGTTTCAAAAGCTACTTTGGCTTTTAGGTTTGATACATTTACAGCACACAAAAAAAGCCTAACACTTTGTACCATAGCTGGAAAGCCATCAGTGGGCAAAGAGTGTAAAATGAACTCACAAGTATCTATCAAAACAATTATATTCATTTGGAATAGTTGTATTTGTGAAGTATTATAATGCAAAGTATTATTAGAGTTAGCTGGATGTCTCAGATGGATATGGGAAGATGAAGAAATCAAATACTTATTTTACTACCCTAGATGTCATTTTTGTTATGATATCTGGGTGTAGAGTGCTTTTCTGGCTGGGCCCTTCTATAAACTCAGCATTGCAAGGCACAGCACTGATCTGTCTAAATAATCTCCAAAGGCAGTTTCACTTTGCTGATTGATGTTGGTATAGGTGCACGTATATGGAACCTCGTGCTGTATTGTCCCAACATCTCCTTATTCCCTGGCATCAAACTTCAGCACCTCAGTCTGGTGGCACTTGGGAGCATTTCTCAGTTCCTAAGAAGTGGTTGGAATTCCATGAAAAACATTTCAAAGTTACTATACTGGGCTCGTAGTTTAGTTACACAGAGCTGGTTCTATAATCAAGCGTTACCTTACCTTTCACCAATAGGAAACTAATTTCAGTGGAAAGTCCAAGAGTTCTGACTAAATAAACATTTACAGAAAAAGAGGCACTTTAATTATAAAAGAAAGCATTAGAAAAAGAGGCTGGGCAAGTGAACATCAAAACAACAAAAAATCACAAGCATCTAAAATACAAAATACATTAAAAAACCCACTTTGAGCTGTTCAGGGTCATGGAAGCTATGGGCAAAATGTTTCTTGTTTCCACTTTCATCCATGGCTGCATTTCTTGTCAAGACCTCATCTCCTGGGGTTCCAGAAAGACTCCTAGGATATCCTCACTAGGAATAAGATCCACTGACAATATCTGTCAAAGATATAGGGAAAGAAAAGCCAATTCTTAATAGGGAGAAAACAGAAATACTCTAAAATTATTGTTCACAAAACAGCTAAGGCATAGAAATACTAAATTAATCTATTTAGAATAGTATGATTAATAATCTGGATACTATATCACAGAAGAAGAAAAGAGATATAATTAACAAGTCTTTTATTTATGGGATTAGATTATCATTTTATTGAAACCTCCGACATCTTAGTGAAAAGCAATCCTGTAGGACAGCTGGGAGTACAAAGGCACCTTAATTCTTAAAGACAGCCTGAGGCTTCTATTTTTCTCATTAGTATCTAAATATATACCCCTACCAATATATTTCCAACTTTCTCATGAGCTGTTGTCATGGTTTAATCCCAGCCAACAGCTCAACCCCACACACCTGCTCGCTCACTCTCCTACACAGTGATAGGGAAGAGAATCGAAAGAGTAAAATCGAGAAAACTCATGGGCAGAAATAAGACAATTTAATGAGTAAAACAAAAGCTGTGCACACAAGCAAACAAAACAAGGAATTAATTCACTGTTTCCCAAGAGGAGGCAGGTGTTCAGCCATCTCTAGGTGGGCAGGGCCCCGTCACCTGTAACAGTGATTTAGGAAGACAAATACCATCACTCTAAACATCTTCCCCATTTTTCTTCTTCTCCCAGTTTTATACACTGAGCATGACCATATGGTCTGGGATATCCCCCTTGTCAGCTGGGGTCAGCTGCCCCAGCTGTGTCCCCTCCCAACCCCTTTTGAACCCCCAGCCTACTCATTTGGGGGGTGTTACGAGAAGCAGAAAAGGCCTTGATACTGTGTAAGCACTGGTCAGCAATAACAAAAGCATTCCAGAATTACAACACTGTTTTCAGTACAATTTCAAAACACAGCCCCATGCTAGCTACTGTGAAGAAAATTAACTCTATCCCAGTCAAAACCAGCACAACCGCATGTTCAAAGTGTTGCAGGTAGCACAGATGGTTTCCCATGGAGAACAAGATTTGCACATCAAGGTAAATTGAAGTGAACTTTGAAAGATATTTAAAGAATAACTCACTCATCAGACACAATCAACACGGGCTCACAAAGCGAGAGACCTTTTTAACTAATTTTATTATCCTTCTATGATAAAGTCACCCACCCAGTGGATGAAGGGAAGGCTATGGATACAGTTTTTCTGAATCATAGCAAGGCTTTCAATACTATCACAGAATCACAGAATCAGAGAATACGCTGAGTTAGAAGGGACACACAAGGATTATCGAGTCCAGCTCGTGGCCCAGCACAGGACCATCCCCAAGAGTCATAACATGTGTCCAACACTATCAAAAAGTACACTTTTTTGACTGAAAGTTTAGATCACAGAATCACAGAATATTCTGAGTTGGAAAGCACCTACAAGGATCATCAAGTCCAACCTTTAAATGAGTGGCCCATACAAGGATCAAACCCATAACCTTGGTGTATACTAGCACCATGCTCTAATCAACTGAGCTAACCTCAGGATCAGATAGCTAATCTCAGGGTCAGATAACTCTCAGCATTCTTCAGGACAAATTGTCCAGCTGTGAGATGAATAGGTTCATGGTGAGCTGGGCAGAAGAGCAGAGCTCAAAGGCTATCTCTGCCTGGCAACTTGTCCCAACAGTGTTCCTCAGGGCTCAATTCCACGGCCAGTTCTGTGCAATATATGTATTAACTACGTGGATGTAGCAGTCTAATGCAGCAGGTTTGCTGAGGATACCAAACTGTGAGCTGCCATTGACACTCTTGAGGGACAAGATGCCTTGCGAAGGGATCTACATTGATTGGAGCATTGAGCAATGATTAATGGCATGAAACTGAACTAATATGAATGCTGGATTTTGCACCTGGGATGGCATAGCTGGAGAGCAGCCCTGCAGGAAGGGATCTGGAGGTGCTGGTACACTCAGACTCAGTAGGAGTTGGAGTGTGCCCTGGCAGACCAGAGGGCAAAACCTCTCCTGGGGTGCATCACACTCAGCATCACCAGCAGGTCAAAGGAGGTGACTGTCCCGCTGTACACAGCGTTGGTGCGGCCTCACCTTGAGCACTGGGTCATGTTCTGGGCCCCAAAATTGAAAAAGAATGTGAAGGTCCTTGAATGCACCCAGAGGAGAGCAACAAAGATTGTGAAAGGGCTACACTTGTGTGAGGAGTTGAGGACACTGGGCTTGTCTAGTTTGGAGAAAAGGAAGCAAACTCATTGCTCTCTACAGCTTCTTGAGAAAGGGACATAGAGAGACGTGCTGAGCTCTTCTTCTGCATGGTATGCAGGAATAGAATATGTGAGAATGGTTCAAAGCTGCACCAGGGGAGTCTTAGACTGGACATTAGGAAGCACTTTTTTACTGAGAGGGTAGCCAGACACTACAAAAGGCTTTCTAGAGGTGGTGGATGCACCAAGCCTGTCAGTGTGCAAAAAGTGTTTGGACAAAGCCCTTAATAATATACTTTGACTTTCATTCAGGCCTGAAGTGGTCAGGCAACTGAACTAGATGATCATTGTAGGTCACTTCCAATTGGAACTGTTCTATTCTGTCAACCAGTCTTCTTCACATATGAGCATATGCCCATCTGCACATGAGGAGAGCCCCTTCATGTCACCAAAAAGAAAAAAAAATTAAAAACTCAATACAGCTCATAGAAAGAGTGAGTAATTCACCAGTTATATCTTGCTGACAGCATGGGACGGTCCTATAACATTGGTTCTTCTTTGACTGCCACAGCAGTCTCATGCAACCAAGTGCCAGTCTTCAACTGTGTCCCTACATATGCAACCCTGTAGTTTCACTTACTTCCTAGGCATTTGCCTGATGCTTAGCTGAAAATCACTCTATTTCCTCTTGCTGTATGCCAGTGTAGATTACAAACAACCACCCACCAGAACTGTGCTGAAATCACATAAGGATTGCAAAAGTTAGGATGTCTCCTGCAGCAAAGGCAAAGGCAGAAAGCAACTCTTCAGAGCAGTATGCATCTGCCCTAAGCACAGGACTATCCTTTCTCTTCCTACAGTCATCTGTAGCATTTACTCCAGTTTACTGAATTCTGTAGCCAGAGAACCAGGTACCCTACAGACGAGAGCCCTTTTCCTTGAAAAAAACCCAATCCACTTCTTGAACATGAGTATACTGTACCCTGAATGCTGTACTGCTCAATGGGAAAGGATGATTATAAGTTGCCTCATTTCACACAAATTCAAGGGAGACAAATTATTCCCAGTACTTCCAAGTTTTTAATCAATTGCTTTTTCATCTTCAGGTGCAGTCCTTTCAATAAAAATCATGTGAGTGATTAAGGCTGGGGAAAGCTGATTGACTGCTTGCTAGCTGTGCTGTTTTTAAAGTAAGCCAGCAGGAGAAATGAACCCAATTTAAGAGAGATTACAAGTCAGAGTTACAATTTACTAAAAAGATTACAATAAATACAATCATACAAAGAAAAATTGGTTTTAACTCACAGTGACAAAGTATAATCTGTCACCCTGGGACAAGAACACCACGGTGCTCATTAGCTCCTGTGCTGAGCACTGCTTGGTTCCCCTGGGTGCAAAGCAGAAGGAAAGAAAACCTGCTGGTCAGGATGATGGTCACAGTTCTGTCAAAGTAATGATTGCAGTCTTGTCACAGTCCTGTTGAAGTTCTGTTCCTCCTCTGGATCCCACAAGTGGTACCAGAAGTCCCAAAACCTCAAGATTATATATCCCCAGGTTCAGGTGGGAATACACAGCTTTGGTTATACCCACATAGTGATTAACTATTCCCTGTAACTAGGACACTGACTTGGATTTATAAGAGAGGGAGAAAAAGATGAGTAACATTGTGTTAGTAGTCCCCTTAGCTAGTCTTTGTGGGAATGAAGGCTTCAAAGTCAGTGCTCTGCCTTGTGACATGAAGGAAGAAGGCCCCAGAGCAAGAATGAGATGTACATGTTCCAATACAATTGGACCAAGATGGGATCAGACATGCAAAGGACTAGAACACTTTGCTTATTTTCTCTGGACAAAGACTAGCAACTTGTGGGATGCACATGTCCATTTAAAGTTTCACAGCATACTCTGGTGGTCACTGACACACAGCATAACCTCAGTTGATCCAAAACCTTTCATCCAGTCTCCAGCTGACAACAGATATATTCTCTTTGCCTCTCCAGATTCCTTACCTTTTAACCCCTTTCTCTACATTCTTCCCTGCCAGTTCCAGCCTTCCAGATAGCAGTATAAACTCAGCTATTCATCCAGTAGATTATTACCTTGATTACACCAGTGCAGTTCAATTGTTGTTCTGCTTTCATCTTCTCTATAATAAGACATAAATTTTCCTACAATAATTGTTTGAATGAAACCATCATGTCTTTTAAAAATTCTGATTTTAATGTGTCCTCTGAAGAAAACGTGCCATATTCATGCCATATAGGTCAAAAGGTTAAAATCACTCTCTAAAAATATTTAAATTTTACTTATACTCCAAAACTGTCAGCCTGCAGCTTAAGTTGTCTTGTCTCATACGATACCAGACTTTTAATTCTTAGCATTGGTTAAGTGGAGCCTTCATGTAACATAATCATCAGGTCCAGGCAGTGAGATTACCTCGAATCTTTACCTTAAATTCTAACTTCCCTTTTTATTAAAATAATCAGATTGGACCCCATGAGTCTTTCACCAGAAGATCTAATCTTTCACTAGTTCCGATGTACCTACCACCACTTCCCTGTACCTACCTATGATTCCCTCTTTGTACACTGAAGGATCTGACCCACTTGTTTAGACTACCTTGCCTTTGGAGAGTTATTTTTGTTAAGTCAGAGTTGCCTATCTCACAAGCAAGGCTCATTTTCAGTTTTCCCAGAAGTGTGGCATTACCTGTACTAGTGTGCTTGATTCAGAAGATCTATCTCTTTTTTATTAGCTGTCTGTCTCTATTACTTATCCCTCCCCAATCTCCACATTGGTTGCAAACCTTCTCTGCAATGATTTCCTTTCAGATCTTCAGTTCAAAAAATTGAAAAAGACATGACTTAGAATGTCAAGATGCAACTAAAATTATTCAGCAGCTGTGATCCGTTTATTATAATATTATGCCACCTAATCAATTTACTACACTCCAGGGAGTAAACTACATTGTTCTTGATTAAAATGCTACACAACGCATTATCAAACATTTTGCAAGACTTGCTCTTCAACCAAATTTTAACTATATCAAAAAAAAGAAAGCCCCACCGAATCAGTTAGTTTCAGGTATTTTCCCTGAAAACTGTGAGTTTAAAATTAATCATATCAACTTTCTCCATTCTTTATTGATAATTTCTGGGGGGGGCGGTTATATGATTGGTATAAAGGTAAAAGGCTAAAAAGGTAAAAGGCTACAGTTTTACTCCCTTCGTTATGGTATATCTTTAATTTTTTGTTATATTCTCTAAAACTTTGCACTGTTCCAAGATTTACTGGAAATTATCATTAATCATCCAAAGACCTCTTCAGCAAACTCTAATAAGATTCTCAAATGCAAACTATCTAGATGTCATGATTTTAAAATGTCTAGCTTTAGCAGCTGCTCTTTAACATCCTTTGAGAAATGTTGGACTGGAAAGTGTTTCAATATCAAGGTCAGCATGTAATTGCCACGGCTTTTTCCCAAATACATAAACAGAAGTATTTCACAGAATCACAGAATGGGTAAGGCTGGATGGGACCATAGTGGGTCATCTGGTCCAACTTCCCTGCTCAAAATGAGTCTTCCAGAGCACATGGCATAGGATTGTGTCCAGACAGTTCTTCAATATCTCCAGTGAGGAAGACTCCACAATCTCTCTGGGCAATCTGTCCCAGTGCACTCATACCATAAGGAAGTTCTTCCTCAGGTTCAGGTAGAACTCCCTGTGAATCAGTTTCTGCCCATTACCTCTTGTACTAGTGGCTGGCGCCACACAGAAGAGTCTGGCTACATTCTCTTCATATCCTCCCTTCAGATACTCACAGACATTGATGAGGTCCCCTCTCAGTCATCTCTTCTCGAGGCTGAACAGGCCCAACTCTCTCAGTCTTTCCTCATAAGAGAGATGCTTCATCCCTTTATCATCTTTGTTGCCCTCCACTGGACTCACTCCAGGAGCTCCATGTCTGTCAGGTACTGAGAAGCCCAGAACTGGACACATCAATCCAGATGGGGCCTCAATAGGGCTGAGAAGAGTTCCAGGATTACCTCCCCTGACCTGCTGCCAATGCTCTTCTTAATGGACTCCAGGATACATTTCTTGTTCAAAGGACACACTGCACACAAGGACACACTGCTGACTCACGGACAGCTTGTTGTCCATCAGGATCCCCAGGTGCTTCTTCAAAGAGCTGCTTTCCAGCAGGTCAGACCACAGCCTGTACTGGTCTCTGAGATTACTCCTCCTGAGGTGCAGGACCCTGTACTTGCTTTTACTGAATTTCAGATGGTTCTTCTCCACCCATTTTTCCAACCTATCAAGCTCCTTCTGAAGGGCTGCACAGCACTCTGGGGTATCAGCCACTCTCCCAGCTTTGTGTCATCAGTGAACTTGATGACTTGATGAGGAGGCATCTGCCCTTCATCCAAGTTCTTGGTGAATAAGTTAAACAACTGAGCCCAGTATTGAACCCTGAGGGACACCACTAGTGACAAGCCTCCAATTAGACCCTGTGCCACTGATTACAACCCTTTGGAATNGGTTCTTCTCCACCCATTTTTCCAACCTATCAAGCTCCTTCTGAAGGGCTGCACAGCACTCTGGGGTATCAGCCACTCTCCCAGCTTTGTGTCATCAGTGAACTTGATGACTTGATGAGGAGGCATCTGCCCTTCATCCAAGTTCTTGGTGAATAAGTTAAACAACTGAGCCCAGTATTGAACCCTGAGGGACACCACTAGTGACAAGCCTCCAATTAGACCCTGTGCCACTGATTACAACCCTTTGGAATCTGCCATTCAGCCACTACTCAATCCACATCACTGTCCACTCAGGCAGTCCACACCTCCTGAGTTTGCCTGTGAGGATATTGTGAGAGACAATGTCAAAAGCCTTGCTGGAGAGATAGAAAACATCCACTGCTTTCCCCTCATTCTTCCAGGTAGCTCTTTCATCATAGAAGGCAATCAGGTTGGTCAAGCATTATTTGCCTTTAGTGAATCTGTGCTGGCTACTCCTGATCACCTGATCCTTGTCATCCCTGTGGATAGACATGGCCTCCAGAATGAGGCACTCCATCAGCTTTCTGGGGATTGAGGTGAGGCTGATGGGCTGGCAGTGTTCTCTGGGTCCTCCTTGCCCTTTTTGAAGACTGGGGTGACATTTGCTTTCTTCTAGTCCTCAGGCATCTCTCCTGATCACCATGACCTTTCAAAGATGGTCATGAATGGCCTCACTATGGTGCCACCTCAGCTTTCTGAGCACTCATGCATGCATTCCCTCTGGGCCCATGGACTCGTGGATGTCAAGTTTTCCTAGGTGTTCTCTAACCCAATCCTCCCTGACCAAGGGAAAGTCTTCCTTCAACACTCCTTTGCTCTGGTTTTGTGGGTTGGAGATTCCTGAGGGTTGATCCTGTCAGTGAAGACAGATGCAAAGAAGGCATTTGGTAACTCTGCCTTCTCTGCATCCTCTGTTACTAGGGTCCATTTAGTAACAGGCCTGCATTACCCTTAGTTTTCCTTTTGTAATTGATGTATTTGAAGAAGCCCTTCTTGGTGTCCTTGACATCCTTGACCACTTTTAATTCCGAATGGCCCTTGACCTTCCTTGTCTCATTTCTACTAAATCTGACAACCTTTCTATATCCATTCCAAGTGTCCTAACCCTCCATTAATCTCCTGTTTATTTTCTGCTTACACTTCAGTAATGGTATTGTTATTGTTGTTTATATTAATTTCTTCTTGTTATTTCTTCTTGTTATCAAAGTCCAGTACCAGATAAAGGAATAAAACTCGCAGCTTCTCAGTTTTTCTTGCTGTTTATTGAGCTTTATCACAACTTCAGCTTGTCACTCAAACCTGGGTTTAACATACCCGAGCGTGTGCTGCGAAAAGCGTTTGCTGCAAAGCGTGGAAGCACAAAGCGAGAGGGAGCAGGGTATGGAAAGCATTGGAATGCCTCAAATGGGGGCTGCATCTAAGTTTTTAGGGACACTAATGACCAATTAACAGATAGCACGTCCTCTGTTTACAATTTTGTACCAGTAATCCTAACTTATTACTAACACGTCTTCTCTACCTCAATTCTATTCTACCAATCTGCAAGTGCCAGCTCTACTGCAGTACAAAGGGCAAGAAGAAGAAGAAGAAAGAACTCAAGGCAACACCCAAAATCCTCCACCTTGTTTTCTTTTATATCTATACTACAACACCTAAAACTACAAGCTTCACTTCTATGACTAACTAAACTATGATCCAAATTATATTTTTGTTGTTTTTGCTTCCTCCATCAATGTTGGAAGCTTTTCCCAGGGACACAGATCGAAAACTGTATCCTGCTGGGTTCTTTGCAAGGGTCCCAGACCCTCCAGGGCAATTTGAGGTGTAGTCTTGATATCCTGGACTCCAACATGATATGGTTCTTTGTTTATGCACACAGGTCTCTTGTCCCCTTTGCCCAATTTCTTGTTCATTATGATACACTGTTCTAGAGCCTGGAGAAGTGATCCTTACATATCATCCAAATGACTTGGATCCCTCTTCCCTGCAGGGCCTGTTCCCACGGGATGTTTTCAAGAAAATCTCTGAAGAAACTGAAGTTACCTCTCCTGAAGTTCATGGTTGTAAACTTACTTTCTGACCTGACTTTCTGAACTCCACAATCTCATGGTCACTACAGCCAAGGCTGCACCCAAACTTCACATCTCCGACAAGTTCTTCCCCATTTGTTAGTATGAGGTAGAGAAACACACCATTCCTTGTGGACTCCTCCACTATCTGTAAGAGGAAGTTTTCATCAGTGCTTTAAAGGAACCTCTTAGACAATTTGTGCTTTGCTGTGTTACTTCTCTAGCTGATGTCAGAGTAGTTCAGAAGCAGTTCCTGTAATTTTCAGGCTGTTTTAAGCTGCCTATAGAAGGCCTCATCCACTTCCTCCTCCTGATCTGGCAGCCTGTAGCAAACACTCACAAGAGTGTCATCCCTTTAATCCTAATCCATAAAGTCTCTACTTGCTCATCATCCACCCCAAGACAGAGCTTGATACATTCCAAGTGTTGTCTCACATAGAGGGCAAATGTCCCTCTATGCGCCCTCCTGGTCTGTATTTCCTAAAAAGCACATAGCCCATCATGACAACTTTTACAGGTTGACCCTGGCTGGGTGCCAAGTACCTGGACAGTCTCTCGCCCCTTCCCTTTACCAATAAGATGACAGCAACTCGTGGGTGTTAAGACAAGGCAGTTTAATACAAGCGAAAAAAAATTATGCGCGCGCAGGAAGCAAAGCAAAGGAGAATCTAATCTCTACTTCCCGTTCCACAAGGTCAGCTCGCGTCCTGAGAAGCAGGGCCCTACGTGTTGGTTGTCCCTTCAGCAGGCAGCCATGGGAGACAACCTCGTGCCCCCACCCCTACTGTTCTTTTATATCTGAGCTGACATCATGTGGTCTGGAATATCCCTTTGGTCAGTCTGGGTCACCTGATCTGCTCGTGTCCCCTCTGCCTCTCTCTCACAGCAGTCAAAACAGTGGAGTGTTATCTCCTAGCACTGCTAAGGCTGCTGGGGCTTGGATAGACCCAGTACAACAACATTCCAGTCATGTGAGCTGTCCCACCATGTCTCCATAATTGCAATGAGGTAAAAGCCCTGCAAGTGCACACAGATCTACAGTTTATCCTGTTTGTTCCCCATACTGTGTGCATTGGTGTACAGGCACTTTATAGAGGTATTCGATGGTGTCAGTATTCCACTGGGGGTGCAAAGGGACACCCTATAGTCCTGTCTTGTACTTATGTCTTTCACTGTTTGTGCTTGCTCAAGGTATTCTTTCTTAAGCCTTTTTTTGCTACTAGGGTGGTTGCTATATTTGCTTAACACTTCTGTTATTCCCCGATTATAATTGACACTTCTTCCATTTTTCCTCTCAGTGACCAATATTATTTTTGTTCCTAAGCTTCCAAAAATCGTTGCTACTGGGTTTGGCTCAATTTATTCCTGTTATTTTTTTCTTTTTATTTCTATTATCAGGCTTTTGGACTTCATATTTCTTATTTAAAATCAAGTCTGTTAGTATACTACAGAATATGTGGTTTAGAGTTTGTTCTATCTCCACACAGTAATCTGGCTATAACCTTGTTATGGTCTAATTTTGGCATACAGTTTTGTGATTATTTCTTTTCTATCCACTAAGATTAAATCTGTTAAATTGTTCAGTTCTGCAAAATTGTTTAAAATTCAGTATGTCTTGGAAAGTCTACAGTATTTTGGTGTTGACAGAATGGGATATCCAGTACGTCATTCAAATTGAAACTTGCAGCACCTTATGGGATTTTTCATTCTAGCACAGAGTATAGGGAGGCATTAAAAAACCCTACTACAGTGATTTTGTGAATTCTGTTGAAAGCTAATTACAAGCATCTCCTTTTTTCACAGAAAAGCATTCAGTGTCATTTTCACGATCTCATATGAACCATGCCAGGAACAAAGAACTGCAAGAGATACAACCAGATTCTTTCCCATGCGCAGCTACTTCACATAATACTTTGCAGGGACAGATTTTAATTTTTTTTGCTAATAGACATTGCCTTACAATAGTCAATGTTTTGACTGGATTTTTCCTATGTCAGCTCCAGGCCACACCAGCCCCTTCAAAGAGAGATCATCCACAATGGATGCTGTATCCCTGTCTTCTACAATCTTCTACACAGGTATCTACAATAACAAGCAACGCACACAAAGTCTTTTCACAAAGTATCAGGAGACACTAAGGATAAAGCCACTTCCTTTCCATCCTTTCTCCACTGTGCTGAAACACTGAACCCAGTCCCAAGCAGTCTCCTGTGCCAGACAGGAGATTCTGTCTGCTAGAACAATATTCTGGCTGGTGCCAGTACCTAAGTGTCATCGTTTGGACAGTTTATGTTTTTAATTTAGGAATATGAGAACAAAAGGATGAATAGAAAGATTAAAAAATGTTATTAAGAAAAAAAATATATATATTTATATATTTATTATATACATAATTCAAATACGTGTATGTGTATATGAGGTAGTGGTTTGGATGTAAACAGTAAACAAAACAATAGAATCCCACAACATTTACAAAAAAATCAGAACTCTTTGAGATAATAGTTGTCCCTTCTCCTTGCATGTCCTGTGTGCATCAACAGCTGTGACCAGTAGAGAGTACCAGAGGGGAGTGGTAGGAAGGTGCTGTGCACTCCAGTGACCAGAGGGGGGTTCCGAGAGCAGCAGGAGGTTGCAGTGAGCTCCGTTGACCGGCAGGAGACAACCAAGGGTAGCAGAAGGTTGCTGGAAGATCTTTGGGGGGTCACAGGGGCTCTTGGAGTAGCTGGGATGCAGCAAGGAGGATCTCCTGAGTTGCAGAGGGCTCCCAGGTGGTTGGAGTGCCATGGAGAAAGAGTCTGGCAAACCACAGGAGCTCCCATGGGCTGGGGGGTATAGCTGAGGGTGCTACAGGAAGAGATCTGGGGAAACCCAGGGGTTCTGAGAGCTGGGGGGTGCCACAGGTAGGATCTGGGGAAACCCAGGAGGTCCAAGGGCTGTGGGGTGCTGCAGGTAGGGATCCAGGGGAAAATCCAGGGGCTTCCAAGGACTGGAAGGTTTCTTAGCAAACCAGAGAGCTGCAGGTAGGATCCTCTTGGGCCAGCAATGGTGAATAAAATCCTCGGAGGCTGCAGCTGCAGGTGGCAGGGTGGTGGCAGAGACTGTGGTGGCAGAGTGTGGAGGCAGTGGCCAGAGGCTGCAAGCAGTGGCTAAAATGGCAGTGGCAGCAGCAACAGCAGCGGAGACCCTCCTTTCCCTATCCTGATGAGTTCTGAATGAACACATGTATAATGGTGCCTGCTGTTTTTTATAGTGTTTTCCTTCAACCCAGAATCCTTTGCAACTGTGCTTGCACAGACCCCTGGATCCATCCCTTTTGTCTGTCCCATGAGGTGTGGTCTGCACTTCCATTGGGCCACTGCCGTTATGCCTGCCTCATTCCTGTGCCCACACTGCCTCCTTCCGTTTTCCTGCTGGCAGGAAAAGTCTTTGTTCTGTCCTGCCTCATGGCACAATCCTGGCATGTGTTTCTCCCATACCACCCTCCCCTTTTCCCTGCTTGGCTCCATGCACCAGGGGGTTGGTGCCATCATGGGGTCCTGGGCAGCCGCTGTGCCAGCCAGGTTCAGGTGGCAGTGGGTACGCCCGGGAGGTGCCCACCCATCCCGTGTGTGTCATGTTGCCTGAGCCAGTATCACTGGCATCCGATGGCGTTGACCCATCCAGAGTCCAAAACCCTCTCCACCCATGCAGTGGAGCTGGGCAGCCATGGCAGCAGCAGCTCTTCCCCCACCCCCTACCTGCTGGCCGCTTGGCACCCAGCCACATTGGGTCAACAGCAAAGCCGGCCACCACAGCCACTGAGAAAGTGGGTGGCGACACCAAGGCAGCCCTGCCTACCGCAGCTGTGTGACAGTGGCAGGGACGAAAGCAGCACCAAGGGCTAAGCGACTTGGGTAGGGAAGTTGCCCACCACCGGGGGCTTGGCAGCTGGGAGTAGGAAAGTTGCCTACTGCCCCTGACCCCGCTTCAGTACCACAGCCCCCCGACACCGCTCCTGAGGTAGCCGCCACACAGGAGTGAGACCACCACATTGGAGCACTGTGTCCCCCGGGCCTCGAGCCCTGTCATGAGGTTTTTCCCTTCCCCCTCCCCTCTCACCCCCCAAAAAGGGTTTATTTTATTTATCATGTAAAAGAACGGTTTTAAAACACTTTCTACCCATAACACTAAGTGATGAGTGAAGGGCATTTCATGCTGTACTGCCACAGGCATACACACTCCAGGGAAACTCGTCAGTTGCTTGGAACAAAGCAGCTGTTTTCTCCCAGTATCACATTCTCCAACCACAACTCCTCTGAAACCAGAGTGCAAACTGGGGTGGGCAGAGGAGGAGGAAGCAGGGGAGAAGAAGAGGGGAAGGTAGAGGATGCCCAGTGACTCAGAGAGAGATAACAGCCCGTTTTATGTTACCTGCCATTTCCCTTCCCCTCTTGACTCTTCCTAAAGAGGTTACATTCAGAGATCTTTGCATTCCAGGCATGTGAGTTCTATGGGCAGCATCTAGTGATGGCAATGCAGACAGATTTATTACCAGGTTAGGAGCACTAGTGTATTGACAAATACATAGTCTTTTTCCTCACATCCTTTTGTGCCTCAGTTAATTTTATCAATATCTTGATTGGATGGAAAATGAGTGCTTATTTGTTCCCACTTCTACATTGGTTATCAGGCAAATCTGGTTGTCCTGTTCCTTACAAGGCTTGGAAGAGGCCCCCTCCCTTCAGGGCTGAAGGTACCATCCACTCCTGGTGCCAGGCACTTCTCCAGACAGCATCTTTCTTTGCCCCCAGCACCCCAGCCATGCCCAGTTCTCTGCACATGCTCAACCCTGCCATGCACTCTGCTCATGTGCTGGCTGAGGACAGGAGAAAAGTTAATCAAAATCACCCTATAATCATGCATAAAAAATAAAAGCGTTGTCTGGACCTTAAGCAAAGAAGTCTACTTTATTTCTAAACCTGTTTGTTCCCACATCTCACACAGAAGAGCCTGAAAGATGTTTGATTTGGCCCCAAAAACTCAAGCTGGTGAGACTCTGGCTTGGCTGCTTAGCTTGTGAATCAAGTCATCATTTAAATGATTCCTAGATTTTTGAAAACACGGCAAAAAAAAAAAAAAAAGGGAAAATAGGTTATTTTCAACTTGTTATGGGCAATTTAAGGGAACAAATGAAAGGCTATGTTCTATCCAGGTGATTCTTTTCCCATTGACTTTCAAAGGTCTGCTGACATGCCTGTCTAAACTGCTAGAAAAGGATTTTTAATAACTAAGAGTGTCAGGAAACATTAACAATCAGAGTCTCATCCAAATCTTGGTATTGCATATTCATACTGTCACACAACACACTCTGTCATTCTTCATCTGTATTTCTAGGCACAAACAAGAGGGGTTAATAAGAAATGCTCCCTCACTTTACCACAGTGCTTTAAGTGTTCCTGTCAGGAAACATAGCTACCAATATCGTGAAGTCATTTTAAAGGGACAAGTAAATAAATAAATAAATAAATGCATTGCCCGGGGATTATTTTCACTTTGGCTCCAATTTTAATCAGGATAATAACACCCAAAAGCAGCATGGCAGTGCTTTTTCTTTCATTTTGTGCCACGTTCAAGTGATGTTGTTTCACAGCTCTAACAGTCCTGTCAGCATTCATCGGCAAATCAAGACACCCTCCAGAATACCACCATAAAAATACAGTGGATTTTTAATTAGAACAGGGTAGCCCTTAGCATACCACGGACATGTTAAATTGATATTTCTCACTACAAGCTCAAGATTACCTAGTTTCAGCTGTTTCCAAATGAAGCAAATCAAGCTTAATGTGGGCTCAGCTGAACAAATGTATTTTCTTAGGTTTACAGCAGCTTTTAACTTTTAATGTTCTGTCTTTTTTTTCCCTTTTTTAAACGATGATGTTATGGTAGGAAAATGTTACACTTGCCTATGTGAGATTTACAGATGACCTTTTTTTATGGGACAGAAGTTCTGTGAGACATTGGACAGAACATAAATCCCAAACTCTGCTCCATCAAAAGCTGATAAATAAGTGAGGAAGATTAAGAGTGCAGTTTAATGAGCCAGTATGTTTTCCATTACAGATTTAATTATTTGCCAAAAATTGTCCTTTCCACATTAATTTTGATTTGTAAAACAATGACTCCTTCATAAAACCATCTAGTAGGTTTTCTGGATGCACCATTTTTTAGGAGATCAGTGGTTTGTGGTCTTGTTGATGTGGATCAGAAGAAGTCAAAGTCATTTGTTGCTTTTCTTGCAATCTTAAGTACCACAAGCTGCTGGATTGTTTCTCATTAGTATCTGGGAATTACTACAGTGTACTCAGGATTCTCATCCAGTCTCATTTTACTGTAACAAAAACCAGAGGAAAAAAGTGGCTTTTGTTACTTCCGTGTTACCTTTCCAGAAATTACGTGGAGCATATTCCCCTATCATTTTTCCATTTAGCCAGTCAGTACTCAGAAGGTGTGATACCAGGAAAATGAAATGCTTTCAAAGATTGGCTCAAATAGGTGGAAGAGGGGAAGCTGAAATCAGACAACAGGCACTTCGCTTATTCCTTGCCCTAGAGAGCAAGAAGACGGATTTGTGGGGACTGCAGACCATCCCCAGGGCAAAGGGAGTTCAGGCACCTCTAGCACAGCCTCACCTCCCATGCACAGGGACTTACTTGAAACACCATAAGGAAATTAGGAGCCAAGCGTACAGCTCATCTTCTGATCTTAACAGACACTCCCTGGAGAAGTTTTTCTAGTGGACACAGCCATATTTCCCATAGTAACTAATGAGTGTTATAGATCAGCCTACTTACTGAGATGTTTGTTGTTGGAATATACGCTTTACCCTGGAAAGAGGCCAAAGCACAACAGCAGGAAGGAAAAAGCATAGTTAGACACCTAACTTGGCTGAGGACTGTGTCCTGAAATCCTTCTAGGTGCTGCAACTCTTCCATCTATTTTCAGTTTGACCTGAAGGCTTACAGATCTCAAAAATATTATAAGGAAGTTGAGTCCCTTGGAAAGAGATTGACAGTAGCCAATGTGCTGAGCAGGGAGACCACTACACTGCCCAGTGGAAAACTGGTGGTAACACAGAGGCAACACTGCTCTTGATGCCTTGCTTCTGGTAGTGTGAGAGCTGCAGACATCAAAGGATGCACCATCACTTGCCTTCCAGTGACCTCTTCGTATCTCTGCACTCTGCCTGGTTGAAGGGGTCTGGAGGACAGCAGGGAGCTGTACCAAGGTCATCCAAGTAAACCTCACGTGCTGCTGCATTGGAACTTCATCCTTCATTTGGAGCTCCCCTCACATGGAAAGACGTGATAATAAGGGCTCTCTGGTGCTAATCCTCCTAACAGCAAATTGCTGTGTATATATTTTTCTTTGATTTCTCAGGAAACCTGCAGGACTTGCAGGCTGTTCAACCAGCTTATCCCATACATGGAGTGATGCATTCTGACAGGACGATGGAACAAAAATCTTTCTCCAAACTTATCTCATGTGTTTTGTTGTTGGTTTTGGGTTTAGCCCTAAATTTTGTGTGTGAGTGTTGGGTTTTTTTAATAAATATATACAGCATAGGAAGATATTCTCTCTCATTTTTCTCAGTGTTCAGCCCAAAAGTCAATCATCACGGCTAAATTAAACAAGCACAAACTTTTACTTAACACTTAGCAATGAAGCCTGAAATAAAGATCTTGTACCTGAAATTTCATGTGTAAATTATGACTTCACTTTCAAAATTTATCTTGGCAAAATTTCTGGAGTAAATCCATCAAATGAAGTCTTCTGTGGGAAGCTTACTTTTGAGAAACAATTGCCTACTTTGAGAAGCAGAGGATAAGCACAATAACAAATGCATCCCTTTGCATATGACTTTTAAAGAAATACACAGATATTATCATAATGCAAAACTCAGAAGGACTGAGACAATGTCTGCATTTTACCATTTAGCATGTGTTTCAGCTCCATCCTAAAGTTCATACCTGAAAGGTGCTGAGTATCCCCAGTTCAGCAAATTCTGAAGGGCACAATTTACTTCAAGCTTAGAACAGGGTCGTCAAAATTAATGTGAAATCAAAGAGACCAAAAGAAGTGGAGCAAAGTAAATATACTCCATCATAATAGAAGAGAACAAAATTAATCACACATAAAGTGACCTCTGCTGTGCTGGACTTTCCATTAGAGAAGGCAAAAGTCCATTTCCATCCACATGATTTTTCCCATCCCATTTAGCAAGCTGTTTCTTCACAAGTCCTTATTTCTATCTGTGCACGATTTGCCTTGGAGAGAGACATCAGCCTTCACAGAAGCATCATTGCATTGACCTGGGGTTTGATGGGAAACATGACAGTATACTATGATGGAATCAACCTCTGCTGAATAACAGGTAACTTCAGCACTTTCCAGGTGGCACCTGAGATGTTGGCTTTGACCCTTGGGACTTGTCTGACATTATGCTCACAGACGTGGAAATAACGCAAACTAGAGCTAAGAGAGACAGACTGGACTCATAACCTGCTGAAGGCATTTACATATGTTATGTAGGGAGGGAAAGAGAAGGAAAACAGTGACATGAAGGGACTTGGTTCTGCTTGTGCTAGTGACCCCATCAAAACATGACATTATAGCTGCACATTTGCATTTTGTACACAAAGGAAAGAGAGAAGCACTCAGACATTAGAAATAATTTACATAAATAAGGGTATAGGCAACACATGGTCCATCGCTCACAAAAGGCTGATAGATATAAGAAGCAGCCTCTTCCCTTCTATATGGCACTTGGCAGACTAAGTCCCACCCAGGACGTGGCAGTCAGGTTCAATTACCTCAGCTAACTTATGGCTCAACTTTCTTTCCTCTGAAAAACTCTCGGTCTGGTTGTTGCTGGGAGGATCAGCTGAGAGGTGAGAACTGTGGCTTAAAACTTCCAGGCCTCCCATGATCCCATAACCAAATCATGGCAATTTTAGGTGAAAATGGTCCAGAACCTTGTCTTGACAAATTCATAAAGATTTCCCAGTGGGAATGCCTCAGACCCCCTTACAAAGACATATAGTTAAGGAGAAACATGTGAGAAACACTACTGGAAATCCATCAGTGAAAGAAAGGATTTGTTTTCAAAGTTCTAATAATTCAACTAAAGAAACACTAGCTAGCAGAGAGGAGCTCACATAAGCATTTCACAAGTGGGTAGCAGGGAGCAAAGAACCAGAAAGGAGTAAATAAATTACTCCTCTCTGCCAAATAAATCATGTGAATTGTAAGTCTTCTGGAGAAGATGCTTTAGATACTGTATGTTCTCTACAATTTCATCCAGTGTGCAGCAACATGGACCCCCAAATTCTTTAATTGGGTCTCTATATACTGGAACAATACAAACTGAAAATTGCATGCAGATAATAATAAGATAGACACAGTCCTGGAAAGGGCTGTGCAGCCATGACGACATCACTTAACATCATGCATTGTTGCACTCTTGTGCCTTCCTGTGCTGAGGATGCCGTAGAAGCAAAGCTGCAGACATGCAAAGGCTGCCCAAAGCCCCAGCTGTCCCTGCACCATGGAAGTTTGTAATCTCATGCTGCATTACCTTCCATGTGCCTTCATTTAGGGAACAGATCAGGAAATAGACCCAAATAAAAAAGGTTCAAGCAAATATAGCACGGTGACTTCTAGACAGGATTTTACAGAGCATATGTGGCATTTGTGTTACATTTGTAGTTGGGTAGACATATCTTAATGCACCTCCAAAGAAGTGGTGAAGAGAAACTTGAGACACGGAGAAGGAAATGTTCCCATTGGGAACACTAGATTAAATATTTTTTACACATGCGTATTTCCCTCTCCCGATATTAACAGTGGCTAATCCATGTGTGCTTAACCTTTGGGCTCTCAGATAATTAATTAGTGTACTTTAATTAGTACATGCAGTGTTAGTGAGGTAATATTTCATCATGTTTCAAGTAGGAAAGGTTTTGGCACAGTGCAATCTTTTCTTAGTCCAGATTGGAATAACAGGAGTTATATAAATGTAAATTACACAATTTGACAGCTATGTTACATCAGCATGTTATGACTTAAACAGCTAAATCCCAAGACCCCTCACAGACCTGTGATATCAGGCTCCCATTGTATCTTGCCAGTGGAAGGGACCTGCAGAAGATAACTCTGGTACACAGCCCCCACTGCTGTACCTTCTTGCCCTCCCCACCAACAGCCCATATCACCATCCCACTTTGGTCACTCACAGGCTTTCTGCATGTGCTCCTCCTTGACACACTGCCAGCCATTCAAGAGTTTTTTCCTTCTTTCACCCACCATACCTTCTTTCCTTACTGTCTTTGGCTTTAACCTAACTGGCCTTTCTTCTGCTTTCTTCCATCTCATTATGTTTCTACCTTCCTTTATTTACTTCTTCTAAGTTCTTCTTCCCACTTTTGTCAGAATAGCTTCACGTTGCTTAAACTGTTTATAGTAATTCTGCATCTTTTTAAGCATTTACAAACTCTTCTCTCATTCACATTGTCATTGTTCTTCCAGATATCTTTGCAGTTCTCCTTCACTGGCTCTTTCTTTGCCCTCCCTCTCACTCTGCTTTGCCTTTAGTGTCCCAGTAGGGTCATGGGTGTTGGTATGGAGCCGTCCATAAGGCTACAGCATGTGCCCTGCAGATGGAGGGCTCCTTGGATGGAAAAGGAGGGACTCATTGGACACAGAGGTCCAAAATTGCACCCAATCTTATGGCCAGGTGACCTTGAAAAGGTTGAGGTCCCCCGTAACAACAGCGACTACACAACATAGTGATACTTTTTCTCTGGGAAACAAAAAAAAATCAATTAATTCCTGGTTACCTCATGCACTTCCCAAGCAGTCTTCATTAGACAGGAAGAGAAAATGTTATTGATGATGAAATGTCAAATCCAGATGAGCCCCATCTCCATAAGGATTCCTCTCCATCAATTCACCACCACTTACAAATATTTTGCTCAAAGTAGGAATCAGCTTGGTTTGATCTGGACTACACAAAAAATTGGTCATCTGCAGATGACATATCAGCAACACTTTGTTGTCCTCACCACAGCTTTTTCCTCTCTTCCCTGCTTCTCCAGTGTTCCTCTTGTCCAGCTAACTGACATACCCTGAAGGCACTGCAGCAACACCTAACCTGGCTCCTCTGCAATTCCAACAGCCAAGCCAGGCTGTCAAGAGTTGTTTCTGTTGTTCTCACACAAAATAGTCTCAATCCCTTTTTTCTGTTGCATGCCTGCAAGAAGCTCTCCTAACTTCATTCACTTCATCAAGGCATGTTCCAGGTGTTGAGGGGAAGCAGGCAGATTATGGCATGCGACCAAGAAGACAATTCTCAGGGGGCATTGTCTCACAAGTCCTGCTGCACCAGCACCCTCAGCCAAGGCTGTGCCTTATGCTGTGGTTCACAACAAAAGCTTTGTCCTCCATCCTGCTCATCATTACACCTTGAGCACAGGAAGGGCTGTGGAGAGGAGGAAAGAGCAACAGTTCTTCATATGAAACACAGAATAAACAGAATTGCTCAAGATGTGGTTAAAGTCAAGGATGGTGAAGTTCTGCCAAAAGCTGAGGAGCTTCTGACTTTACCATTGAAAACATCCTTAAGGATGCTTTCCAAAGTAAATAAACTATGTAAATACTCATTTTTCCTAGAGTTTTCTAAAAAAGAAAATCCTGCTGACCCTGGTGTCATTGCATTTTATGTCACAGCATCTAGAAGTGATTTATAATAATTGGTACATTTCCTTCTTTGTAGCAGACAGCGATTATCCCCATTTGCAAGATGAGGAACAGAAGTTAAGTGAGTTGCTCGAGGTCACACTAGGACTGAATGTTGGTCTTTTGACTTCCAAGACTGTGACTGAAAACATAATCCTTCCCCTTTTTCCACTGCCATTGCATCTTCCACTGCACTCAAGGCTCAGCACGGTGGTTATCATAATTTTACACTAATTTTGACTAATTTTCTGCATCACTGCTCTGCATTTAATTACTTCAAAATGTATCTCTGAATCATTCAATATACTGTAACTGCTTTTGTGTGTTAGAATAGAAGCATCAAGTGGTCTGGCAAAGCTTAGCACTAAATAAATAGACCCTCAGGGAAAAATCTGAGAGATGGGGAGATATTTCTTTTCCCAAGAAAAGCTGTGGTTAGCCTTATCCATGTTTCCCAAGTCTGCTAGAAAGTTTCACAGAATAGAACTGAGAAAACAATTGCAAAAACTAATTTGATTGATGCAGCCTCCTTTTCAGCCTCAACAACGTTCAATAGTAGATATCTGAATTTTTAATGTGCCAATTATTTGTACTTATTCAACCATGACAAACAACAGGCTGCTTAGGACAGGGAAGGAAAATGATAAACAGAAAATAAGTAAGTTGCTGACAATGAGGATTTAATTTGCTAAAATGCTAAAATCCTCATTACAAAGATAAGAACAGAAAATCAGCAATCAGTGTTTCTTGTAACAGTCAATTGCAGAATGAGACAGCCAAGACACAGACTGACCTCTGATCTTTGCAGGAGATACAGTGGGTTTTGGAGTGTGGACTACTGGGGAGAATGAAACCACAGATCCTTAGGGACACTGAAACTGTAGTGATTAACTTGGCCCAAAAATAAATATTTTATTCCTATTTTCCTAACAGGAAATTCTAGATCTTGTCCTGTGGATTCTTTTTTTAATTAAAAAAGTGAGAAAGTGACACAGAAAATGTTGAAGTGTTTGATAAGCATTTCCAAATTAGAGAAAAACAATTCTTGAAAATCATATTTTATGGTGGTAATATCTAGATAGCCTGTAGACTAATAGGAAAACCTAGTTGCTGGCAGCATTTTCTAATCTCCAGGGCAGAATTAACTGGTAATTTACACACTGACTGAAGCATCTGAAGACGGTCCTACTTTAAAATAGCAGAAGATGTGCACAAGGTTATCCCAAGCTGCAAGGGGACATCTGGGTGGTGCTGGGCTTGGGCTGGCTCTGCACAGTTGCATCTCAAGGCACAAGCTCTTTTTGCAAAGGGATCCTCTCCTTTGGGAGACCCTCAGTGATCAGAAGGGGATCAGGGATGGGTTGGGCTGCCCTGGGCCAACCCATGGACATTGCAGGTAAAGTCCTTCAGGATGCCCTTGAGAGCACTTGGAGGATAAAGACACTCCAGAAGTTCAGCCTTGACAGCACTGCAGAGCCCATCTAGAAAAAAAGAATTCTTGAAGACTTTCACATTTGGCAACAACATAGCAAAATCTAACTCATGCAAGCCAAAAAAAGAAAACTGGAGACTAAATAAACCAAAGGTTTTTAACTGCAAGAATACCTCTGTCCCTGGGCACCCTGCCCTGTCTGAGGCTCTACACTAATTTCAGCAAGTGGGACTCCACCTCCTCTGATTTTAAGTCAGTGAGTTGGTTGCCTGGTCATGACTATTTCTCTGGGCTTAGATTGGAAGGAGGAGACCATTTCCAGATGGAAATTCAACTCATTGACATTAGACATGCATTTTAGGAGGGAATAAAACACCTTTTAGATGTATCAGATTATAGAACCAAGGCTAAATGAAGCCTAAATGAAGAAACCACAAAAAGGCAGCTCTCTCATGGGCAGTTCCACCTCTCCCCTCACTGCTGGGATGCAAGGCCATTCTCCAGCCATCCCGTTCCCACCCCTCTGCTCACCACTCAGGTCCTGCCTGCCTTTTGGCCACTCTGCAGGGCATCTCCAAGGCCACTCACACCTCCCTGAATTTCTCAGGGGAATAAAACATAAGGCATGCCCTGTTTCCCAAAGACATGCATCAGTAAAATGTGCAGATTGCATCCAAGATGCCAACGGGAAGTGGAGACCATGACACATCATTTGCTAGGCTAGGAAGCAATTTGAAATGTGTTAGCACTGAAGACCATACAACATGTCCCTGTAAACACAGAATGCACGTGTACTCTGGCACATTTGAGAAAGGTCACAGCAGGTGACAATCAAACAGCTGTGCAGCATAGAAGTACACTGAGTCACATTTTTCTGAGATATTTTGAGTGCCACGTTCCCAGGGTTACTCCTGGGATGCAGTGTAGTTTATACAACAGCTCTTCTGCAGGACTGAGCCAAAAAATACAATGTAGTCTTTTTTTTTTTAATATTATTCAACCAGTTCCACCCAAACCCCACACCTTCTCTGAGCATTGATTATATGGTACAGAAGGGTAATTTTAAAATCACATATTGTATGCAGAATATACTTTAATTACCTCCTGAAGTCTGTGATTTTTGGTAGAACATATCTCTAGTGGCATGAAAATCTGGATTTTATTATTATAAACTGAGGTTTGATTGAATCTGATTTGAAAATTAATTCATTTATGATAATATGAAGTCATACAAAATTGCCTACTATTAGTTCAATAGTTTTATCCAGCAAAATAAATAAATCACAGTTCTCCTTAGTGAAGAACAGGAAGAAAAAAAATGCATTGTGAAAAACATATTTTCTGCAAAAAACTGTTCAGTAATTGTTAATGGCTGTACCTACTTTGCTTTTAATTGATTTACAAAACTAAAAACCCACTAAACTCTAAGTAAAACATTCTTAAGTTATATTCTGCATATTTTTTGAAGTTTGTTTTCTCTGTAATAGTGTGAAAACTTGAAGATAAAAACCTCTGCTTTCTACTTCTATGTGCTCACTTTGTATACTACATTATTAGAATAAGGCTACAAACACGACTGTGTTTCTATTGCTCCCAAATTTAGGGACTCAGAAAGAAAGTTGTTTTCATCTACATTATTATTTCCTGATTTCTTAGCAGGAAAAAATCAGCCCTCTATTTTCTGCTCATTCAAAGCTGAAAATAATAGACACTGACTTGCATTTTTCTATGTGTTTCAGCAAAAAATATTTTTCACCCCATTTTGTTATCAGATACACAGAGAAAGAAGGAAGACCTGGCAGCAGGATGTGGAAACTGACACATTCAGCAGCTGAAGTACTAAGATTTGGAAGGCAATTCCAAACACAACAATTCCAATTCAGAGATTCCTGTCAAGGATCACCTTGCTGAAATCCACTGTGTTTTAAGTTAAAACAGATTGGTATGGGTATCATTACTAGGGTTTGCGACCTGCAGGGATCTGTGCTTCTATCAGGAACACCCATTGGTGGGAGGAAGCTGGGCGGGCAGTGAGCAAATGAGGAAGCGATGGAAGCTGCACATTGTGACCAAGTGGCAGGTGTAATGTGATCAGTGCACCTCTACACACAGGCATAAATCCATGCACACAAAGTCTCTGTGGATGTGCAATAACTTTCAGGGCCCTGAGGGCCATAACAGCTCCATAATATCCATAATTTTCCAGGGACCTCCCCACACGCTCTTCCCTGGAATGCCCGGGGCTGCCCTGCTCCTGCATGGGGTGGCAGTATGAGCCCTGGCTGTGACATCCTGCCCTGCCATACATGTGCCCTGACAATAACTACGTGTGGCCTGGAAAGTTAATTGAGTTTAAAATTGTGCCTTACCATTAATTGAATGGTGCAAATTAAAACAGTATTAATTTTAAGAGGAATTATTTTCAGAGATGAAACTATTAGCAGTAACCACACTGTTACTGCGTATTCTGCTTTGCATACAAATATCTAATCAGTGGGAGCTTATGTTACCATGGACAGCAAGGAGGATAAGTGGTGTGTCATACAGCTCAGGGTGGGCATTTTGAATGCATTTAAAATTGTAAGAGGTATTACAGAAGTTTCTTTGTCTACGGATGAAGAATCCATCTTCTGAGACAATATAAGGAAGGTCATACTTTAGAAGGAATGAGAGAGAAAAATAAATTTCCAAAGGTGGTCACCTACTATCACAGACTTACTGCACAGATTATCATAACTGGACCAAAAGACTGTGAAGAACATGACTGTCACGCAGTTATGGATTGAATTACTCCTGCCCCACTGCTTTCCTCCTTCCAGCTGTTTTCCATGATACTATGTTGAGAAAGCTTTGATGAAGTGCATTTCGTAGTCTTCCTTTGTGGGCAGATGCAAGTGCTCAACCATGGTTTATCCTGACTCCCACGGAAAAACACAACAGCACAGCAAGTAGACAGAGTTTATAATTCATGTGATCTCACATAGCTACACACTACAGCATTTCTGTGTCAGTATCAGTTCAATTACTATGAACTATGACAAGAAACTGCTAAGAAAATTTTAAAAGGTAATCAAAAACTGAAAATAAAGCAAGTTTTTCAATAATATCAGTTTAAGAAAACAAGAGACAACTGACTACTCTGCTGTAATAAAATTACACATACGTGGCAGTTTCAGTAAAGTTTTATTTTCTTTTTCCATTAGATCTGAGAGAATCAGTGTTTCCCCAGTGAATGTAATTGACTGAATGATTTCATTTCTTCCTTCTTTGGATTGGATTAGGTTGCCGCCATCTGCTTAGTGTCCTAAGTACTTTTGAGGAAAATTCTTTTCACTCATATGGCTATGTAATGGTACATGGTCTCCTGCCATCCTTAAATGCAGTCATTGAAAAGATAGAGCTAGAAATATGAAAAACATAGTATCACCATCATTTGCTGCCTGTGCTCTGTCATGTTTTAAGCCTGCCCTGCAGCTCTCTTTCAAACTCATCTTCCTTTTTACTCCTACTCCTAAAGACCAAAAGTACAACACTGACCATATAATTCCATGCACCTACTTTCATACTGAGTCCCCAGGTTTTTTGTCTTAATATGCATTCTCTAACAAGTCTTGGTATGAAGTTTTCAGGACATGTAGAACTCAGTGTTTCTCTTGGAAGCTCAGTTATTTTTCTAGCATTACTTGAATATTTATTTCATTTCTCTATCCTATCTATTCAATGCTAAACTGCACCCACGGTTTTGCTCTTCCTTTGTTCTTGTGGTTAGAATCCTTAATGCTATGCATTTTCACTGAATGAAAGGTCTAAGTTATGAAATAGTCAGACAAACATTTGGGTGGAGCTTTTTACATCTTCACATGTTAATGGCTGGTCTCTCCACTCTTGCATTCCAGTACAAGGGTGCAGTTTTTCAGCCCTATAAATAATATTTGGAGAGAGGAAATCATCTCTGTATATTGACTTGATAGACAACAACTTCCATTTTCATAGCATTGCACTGAAAGCTAATCCTCAGCTGTGTGTCCACTATGACTCTCAAATTCTGAAAGCTTTTCAAGCAACAAACTAATGCTGCAATTACCTTGATAGAATGTCTAGAGTTCTGAAGGATACATAAAAACCTAAATATAAAATGAAGAGAAGGTACTAGGGAGTATCAGTCTGTGCCAATACAGATATAATCTTATTGTACCCCTACAACCACAATTCTTGAGCACTTGCCAGTAGCACATTAAGCAATGGGACTGTTATCTGGTTTGGATGTTTCAGTCGGTTCTTCACCTGCTTCCTGAGGGTGGAGAACTGACAGCAGACTATGGTGTTTTCTTTTCCTTGGAATTCTCATTCAGATTTATTTTTCATAAATATGTCATCTGCCTTACATGTATTCAAGGAGGACAAAGCTGGGCAACATGCCTCTTACATATGGTGTGGAAAGCACTGAGGTTTGGGATGCTCATTATTCCCATTGGAGTCGGCTCCACAGTCTCCGACTGGCTGCCCAGAAACATCTGGCTGTACTACAAGGCCAGAGCTTGTCTGTCAGGCTGTCTGAAGACTACTGCTAGCTGGATGTTCACTGGATTTTAGCATCTGTTTAAGAGTATTGAGCAATACCTTGCAATAGTTGGGGTGAAAATGTCAAGCTACACTCATAGACACTTCAACAGGAGTGCAAAATGTTAAGTACTACAATTGCAACGAGAGGTAAAGGCTAATATTGCTCTAATGCCCATGCAAAATATCTTTAATGATCATCTGAAGTTCATTGTTTTAGCTTCATCACATCATCTACAAAAAAGGATGTCTCTTTTAGCAAAGTTGCCACAATTCTCCATGATAAATCACATGAAGAATTCCAAATGCTGAGTCGAAAGTACTGCTGACAAGCACCTCTTCACTCAAAGTACTATGAAACTGAATAAAGAACCTGGGAAAATGATTATAGATGAGAAAAAAACACGTAGAGAAAAAAACAATGAACCAGTGATGAACTAAAGTTACTTCTCATTGCTCACTGGCTTCTAAGGAAAATTAAAGTGTTTACTACTGCAAGAGACATTGCTATTCCCATAAACTCACAGGTAGAGCTTTTCTACCCGATGCCTATAAATGACCCACCATCATCCATCATCCTTCTTTCTCCATTAACCTCCCTTTCTGTTCACTCTTCCAGTCTGTGGAAGGCCCAATGGACTAATATAGTGAAGCCAATTTTTAAAAGCCCCTAGTCCCTTTTATAAAACCCAACACTTTCCCTAGATAAATAGTAACACCAGAAACTTTTATTTTACCCCAGGACTCATTCCATATGACACCTATGAACAATAAATCAAAGCACAGCATCACCCTTCTAACCTCCACCACTACTCATATTGGAGTAATTAAAAAGGCTCTTTTTAACTTTCTTGTATAAATATGAAATGACAGCGCAAGAATACAATGGGCTGGCATGGGCTGCATTTGGTATCATTGTAAAATGAAGTTCATGGGGTTAATCAGGTTACTAATATTTTAGAAGTTGGAAAACTTTTTGTCCCAGATGGCTTAACAGGTGACTCCTATAAATTACACAGTACATTACAGCAGCATCCGCCAGTCTTGTTAGAGTAAGGAGTAAGTCAGCATTTCCATTATAAACCCCTATTTTCAGAGTTTATTAGATAGCCATAAAAACATTTTCTAACCTGAATCTTGGCACACAGTGGATTTTCACCTTACGAACAAACTTTCTGTGTTACAGAAAGCAGGATAATCATCAGAAAGTCGCACTTCAAATTAGATCAAAATTTTCAAAGCTGATTAAAAACAAAACCTCTGAAATTTTTAGAACTCCTCTTACCCTTCCCTCTTTGTTACTGAGGATATTAAGTTGAACAAGTTCTTGATCCTTTATGACCTACAATTTCTTGGTAACTGATCCTAAGACAGGTTATGGAATTTGCAACATGACAATTCCTTTCAAAACACCATAAAGGAGTCTTACACCATCTTCTAGCAGAAGCATATCCCAAGCTGTGGTGAAAAAAAAAAAAACAAACAAACAACCAGAATAAATGCAAATACAGTTTTTTAAAAAAAATTAAGTTTGTCTACAGCCTGATTTTCTGTGGTTGGGTGCAATAATTGATATGAAATAACTGTAGTTAAACAAAACCTGAACATTTAAGGCAGAAATAAAAGGGAAATTCTAAGCACCTCCACTTTTCTTATATTTCTAATTGTAGTCTACAGATACTGACTTTTAAACATTTGCAGCAGCCTGAATCCCAAATAGCTGAGAAATAGTAGCTCAGGCACAGGAACAGGATTTTGAAGGACATACAGTGACTGTTTCAATATGTAAAGCATTAAAACCACTTCAATAGATATGCCTTTCTGAAACTTGAGGTAGACAACACCCTCCAATGTGAATTCTGTGCAATTTAAAGCTTCTTCACTTGATACAAGGGGCTCAATTTGTATAGGTTGTTAGCTCAGACATTTGTCCCCACATTTCAAGCAGTTCTGTCTGCCTATGTCGCAGAAATATCATCATGCTGAAGGGCGAGCAAGAGATAAATAAGGGACTTCAGAGACTGTGGCCCCTACAGACCTTGGCTCTTACAGACCCACATCAGCCATTTCGTACGTGTTGAGCACGATGCTGTTACCAGTCCCATAGGAGACCAGTCAGCATCAGACAGCTTTCAGAGGATCTTTTGGATCAGCTGCTGCCTTTTCACATGCCTGCCATGCTCTCCCAGATGAAGCAAGAAGACAAAACCACGGCCTTAACTCTTAAATTTTTCAGGGGAGGTGACTGCAGCAACCAGGATGACAGGACTACATGACCCCACTCAGCTGTGGATCAATTCAGAAGTTTGGTCTCACTCTATTTCTCTTCTTCTCTGCTTGTCTTATCTCCGTGACATAGGGATCTGGGCAAGGCAAGCAAGCAGGATCAGGCTTTCTATTAAAAATTCCTCCAGAAGGTCTCAGGTCTGTCTTTTGAGATGTGCCTCTCACTGTGCATGCCACTTATCCAGTATCTGCATCTTCCTATGACACATCTTGTACCATGCTACATGACTAACACCTGAGGTTGCTGTTTTGGCTCAGTCCTACAAATGCATATTTACTCTGAACAAATAAAAGATTTCAGCAATTTCTAAAGAACAGTTTGCACACAGACAGGCTGGCTCAGATACAAGTGTTGGCAAGGTCAGAGTTATTTCCATGCTGTCAGTCAGACAGCACATATCTTATTCCTTCCTCCAACTGAACTGAAGACTACAAAAAGGATCTTTCTTCTACACCTTGAGTTCACTTCACTCCTGTGCAGGGAGATGTGGAGATTCAGAGCTTTGCATCTGCTTTGTACTACTGTAATTGTTTACAGAAGTAGTACAGGACAGGCCAGTGGCAATTTGAGCTGGTCAGGCAGTAACAGGCAAGACCCCAAAGTGTTCCACTCAACACGATGAAGTAATTTATCATAAGATGAAATAAAACAGAATATCAAAATAACAAACATGAAGTCCAGATTATGAATGACACATTGATAGCCTCACTCTCCAGACTTCCAGCAACAAGACAAAAGAAACTCCTTCAATTTCCTCAGTGTTTCATTAGCTCCCACCTTATCTGTGCTCAGCCACTCTTCTTACTGGGATTTTGCTCCAAATCACAGCATTACTAATTCACAGTACATACAATTTATTGTGTTAAAGTGGTTTTGGAAGAACATAAATGAAACTGTTTTCTGCTAACATTTTAGCCTCTTATCTGAGAAATCCTATGTTGGTCACACCTGCTGTTCTTTGCTACAGACTTGCTCAAGCCTTTGGTTTGCATTGCTTCACACCTAACTTGTGTGCAGTACCCTCACTCACACACTGAATTTATCTTTCTCCATTGCAATACGGGAAGGATAAGAAAGAAAAAGATAACTATCTACAGAATGAAGACACATCACCCTCAGAGTGTTTTTATTTTGCTTACATTGTGGTAAAATCATTGTATTTCAGCCATGGTTTGATATGACAAAATTTATACCTTCTGACAAGTGGTCTGGGAAAGGCACAATGAAGGTCAAGCCCAACCAAGTGAGTATTTCACATTCTTCCTGGCCCAGAAAACTTTCCTTGATCAGAAAGATCCACAGACAAAAGAAACTCTTTCCCCTATGATTCCCAAATTTCTGTTTGTCTTTGCTTTCTTCACATAAGTGCAGAAACAGGAGATGGTACACAAACTTTACAGTGAGAAAAGCTTTTACAGTCTCAATGAACAGAAGAATTGTTTGTTTAATATCTTTCACATTTAGAGAGAACTATATTTCTCTTAAGATCACTCCTCTGCATTGTTTTTATCTAAGGGATGTGACAAGGATCATTAAAAGGACCTACTTTGCTACAGCAATTCCCTAAACCCTGGCCACAAGATCTACACATGCCACCCCTTGAGCCACACTATGTTTCATTGCTACTTTTGTTGACACTACCTAGCTAGTGCTAAGTTGTCCAGCTCTACTGATTGCCTGTGGAAGACAAGATACTGGTTTAAACAGACTGCATGACTGATGGAGTTTGGATTTCATGTTCTGCAGCTTTTCCATGCATGTTTTTTAACTTTCGGCCTTGTAGTGTTGTTTCATTAACTGCACCACCATTCTTTCCAGCTACCAAATACTCTCAGCTTCTAATAGTTTTCCCCTCCCTGTTTCCAGAGGAGATGGAGCAGCTTTTTAACTGGCTTTTTATATTAAATTATTTTATTTTCCATCTTTTTACTAGAGATGGAAAATGTAAAATTCCTACTACAATTATGCACCTGCAGACACAGTGTGTATGCAACTGAGTCCATTTGGCAGCCATCCCATAGTCCCTGTACCAGATCTGGGACTTTATGCCTGCCCACCTTAATGGGGTTGACAAAGGTGTCACAAGGGCTATTTTTTGTGCTTTTGTTATCTTGGGGGCAATTCACTGTTTCCCAAAGGTTTCAGAAAAGAAATTGTGAGTTCATTAAAGACACGATGTGGTTTTGTACCCTCAGATACGTGGATTAGCTTTGAAGGAAAATTTTGCCCCAGGTGATTTTGTATCAGCATGTGATTCACCCACAGATCATTTCAGCAGGTGTTAGGCGGCCATGAAGATTTCTGAACTTGATCAGTCTTCCTTGTTTTGCAAAACTGAAACAGTGCGGTGTTTCCTGGTTAAAAGAAACACCACCGTTTGTCTTAAAACCTTCATAACCTTTTAAAAAAAACAGCAAAAAGAAGTAGTTCTGAAAAACTGTAACTATGGCTTGATTAGAATAAAATCTAAGACCAAATATTCTCCATTGTTTCTGAAATGCTTTCCACACAAGTAACATCTTGCTAATTATTAAAACTCAAGAGAGATTCATTAAAGGAAGAAATTTGCCAGATTACGGGCATCAGACTGCAATGTGATTTGTAAGACAGTAATAAAACTCAAGCCATTCTCTGATTTTTTTTTATTTTTTTTTAAAGAGAGAGAAAGAAAAGAAAAAAAGAAAGTGAGAGAGAAAAGAGAAGGCCCCAGGAGAATATTTTAGCCCATTTTTAAAAAGCCTTAAATCTGTAGAGGTATAGTTGAGCACTGATGGCAGTGGCTTACTGTCCACTTAAGTATTTATTCACAGTTTCCACCTGGATTTGAAGAAATTTCTGTTTAGCAATCAGAAATCCATTTTTTGACAAGGAGAAGGACCAAACAGACAGCCCATTTTTCTGAGTAAAACTGATAATTTCTGTTTTGAAATGCAGGGGCTAATTTACAGCACTAGTGCCACTGGAAAATAATGTGAATTGAGCATGGTGCTAATAATACTAAGGCCACAGGTTAGAACCCCATACAGACCATTCACTTAAGAGTTGGACTCAATGAACTTTGTGGGTCCCTTCCAACTACTGTGATTCTGTGAATCATTTTATGATAGAAGCCTTGAATACATACAGAGGTCTTTATCTGTCTGGTGCTTTATGCAACGACTGTGTAGCCAAATTCAGTACTACTGAGAGATTTAAGAAAGAATAGTTGCCTAGGTGTCATGGTTTGACTCTGGCTAAAAGCCGAGAGCCCACACATAGATCTAAAATTTCTCAGAGAAGGGAAAAAAAAACCACCTGACTTTTGTGATAAGGATTACAAGCAACTGTTTATTAACTACTTCACACAAGCAAAACAGGCTCTAACTTAGAATGTTAAGAATTTACTACTACTACAACAACTACTATTAAAATCAGAGCTTAAGAGTTTAAGGGTGAGCAGTTTGATAGTTGTTACAGACACCTTTCTCCCCCCCCACCCCTCCCTTTTAAGA
>WEIV01031085.1:346749-375261 GCA_013390005.1 Calyptomena viridis
TACTCCTTCTTAAATATGTTATCACAGAGGCGTTGTTGCCTGACCTTGGCTAGCTTAGAGCAGAGAAAAATTCTAGCAGCTTCTTAAAGAAGCCTCTCTCCTAGCCCCCCCCAGCTAATAAAAAACTCTGGCTACTTAAAACCACAACACTAGGTTTTTATTTTAATGCAAGTGAGCAATGTAGAACATAAAGTTCTTCCAAGTTTTGGCAAGGACTCACAGGTAGAGTGCAAGGATATCCAGACCTCTGACCTAAGAGTCATCTCTATTTGCAAGCTCAGCTCCTGGCAAATGCAAGTGGCTTAGTTTCGCACCACAAAATAAACCAGCAGTATACCATGCTATACTCTGTTTGTCCCAAGGTATGTGAACAAACAGGTGCACTCACCAAGCCTTGCCTGGGACTCAGCAACTCATCATGCTATGCCATTGTCTGTCATTTGCCAAGCATCCAGACAGGTACCCATAGACAGGCACTAGGACATTAGCATATTTCTTTGCTTAAACCCATCACTTCAGCTTGTGTTTTCACTTGTACACTCTACTTTTATCCAGTTTGATAGAGCAATCCTGTTTGAAAAACTCTAAGCTTTTAAAAAACTCCAAACTTTTAAAAATCTCCAAGTTTTTAATAACTAACAGCAGTGATCACCCTTTGCGCACATATGAATAAATACACACACACATGCATACAGTGTAGTGGATGTGGTATGACTTCATATATACGTTGTGAGCAAAGCATGTTAAGTACCAAATAAACAGAGAACACCTAATTCCTGTCCCAAAGAAAAAGTTGAATAAAGACATTTAAAGGATAGCACAGAACCCAAGTAATTAAACTAATGTTTTGCAAATATTTCCCTTGTTACTCACTTGTTTACTGTGATTCTTAACCTAGTTTTCCACAACTGTGCTTACCCTGTCTGTCCTATCTGTCCATCAGTTTACCCTAATTGCATTTGGCAGACAGTAGACATCTTAGAGGACACTCACACATATTTGCTGAAAATCTGAAATGTGTGATGGAAATGTGAGGAGAACTCAGCTGTTGTTCAATCTGTTTGGCAGCAACTGGCCAGTTCACAGACACATGTTCTCTAGAAAATTAATGTGTGTGTGCCTCTGATCATCACACACAGTGTCCTGCTTAACAGCAAAAAAAATCATAAGAGAGCTTAGAGTACTGTGAAGGGGGAATAGGACCAGAGGGAGAATTGGCTGTGCTCTTGCAGGGTAGACTGGCAGTGTTGTTAGTGTTCAGGAGGGTAGGAATAGAGTTTACCGCATTGAGCTAAGGAATATAAGACACAGGACAACAAACCTAGATAAAATTGCTAATTCTGCTGCTCAGGGAGCTTCTGTCTTTGCATAAAAATACCAAATCCCCTTCCCCAAATCAGCCTTCCTCCAGTGCTCAGGCTTCTCATCCTCTCACCATGGAAAGCCACAACTTCCACACCTGCTTCTCCAGGAAAAATTTTGTTTGGGAACTCCCAGAAGTCTAGTATGCTGCTTGCACCAGGAGAGAGAGCACTTGGCAAGCTTTTTGCTCAGCTCAGATATCTCAGACTGTGATATGTCTGGATTACACCAGCTCTTGGGATTAAGTCCTCCAAATCACTCCCACACTTGAGTTTCTTCCATGGCAGTGAAGTGCATCTCCTTCAAGCCTCTGGCCTGTTCCCTCCAAAATAACCCTTCCTTTAATTGGTCTTGGCTAAGGAATGAGTATGAATAAATCCATTGATATTGCAACTTACTGCACAGCATCTTAATGTGTCAACCCTTTATACGACTAAACTTAAATTCTCAGACATACAATGTAAAGCTAGTCAGCATTCATAAATCCTGTAATTATAATGAAAATAATGTAGTAGAGAAAGACATTTAACCATATACAAAATAGCTGAAAGTAATTCATGCTCCTTACCCAACTACCTGCCAGCGAGGTTGTAATTCAGCTGACAGTGTTCTCAACAGATGTTGTCTGACTGTCAAAAAAAAATAAAATGTCTGGATTCATTTCCAATATAGAAATGGAATGGAAATAAATATGAAATATTTTGCCATCTGTTACATTGCTGAGTCACTGGAGAATATCATCCCCAAATGTGCATACTTGTAGATTAATTGGTCTATAGCTGTCTGGCAGCTAGAATTAAAAAAAATTCTCCAAGGCACTGATTCCACCATGCTACAGAAGATATATGAAGACTGCAGTAGGGAGAAATATTAAACCCAAGGACTAGAAGAAGGCTACAAGAAATTCTTGAAGATACTGTGCTGTCTTATTATACATCAATTAATACGCACATTTTTCCAATGAGCCTCCTTAGAGCCTGTAAATACTGTGCCTTTGACCAAGTCATTTATTGCCTGGACTTAGTGCACAGCCTGTGTTTGCAGGGAGCTGTGTGTGCTGCACAGCTGTGTGGGATTCGGGGTGGAGAAAGGAGAAGGAGGGATTTCTCCCCAAGGAGAAAGAGGGGTTTCTTAAGATGAGGCTTTGCATTTATGTGCTCTTTGAATGCAAGCCCCTAGTGGGAGCAGCATGAGGGTCCAAGCAGTATGATATCTCCAGAAGCTGCAGGTTATGCTAAGATAGTTCATCTACTTCAAGCGGCTGTGATGGTACTCAGAGTAGCACCAAGCCTCCTCACCTTTATAGAACTCACTCCTCTAAGACTATGGGCAGGTTTGGATTACTTTGAAATCAAAGGGAAACATGAATGCCAAAAGAGTCTCTCTTCCAAGCTCATACCTACACTTTAGATAATCTCTGTAAAACTTTACATTTATGGAGTCAAAAAGTTTAAAACCCTCCACTTTTCTGAAATCAAGCAAAATGAAGGCTGATTGAGTTCCTAAAACTGCAACCAACATTTTTGGAAGTAATGTGACATTTAATGCCACAAAACCAAAGTTTGAAAAACAGCCTTTTTGCAATGACATAAGTTGTATTTCAATGAAGTTAACTCATTAAAAGAAAAAAAAAGGAGTTTGTAGACTGAGATTGTCCAATTGTAATATTGCTTAACATTGGAGAATAATTTAAAATGTCCTAACAATTCATTTTACAAGTGAAGCAGATACAGGCACCTGTTCAGATATCAGTAACCTAAAGTACTCATGGTAGTGAGAGACTAGAAGTAGAAAATATAGTCAGAACTTGGCCTATTCTGTTTATTTGAAGCACATGATCCTACTGAATTCAACAGAAAGAACAGACAAAAGCCAGAAAAGATGTGGCCAAAGATGTGATCCACATAGGTTACACTAGGAATCAATAACAATAAACAGCGGAAAAAGACAATATTACACCAAGGGAGAGGGGGTGAGGTGGGGGAGAAGAGCAAGTCCTAATGAATAAACTCAGGAAACCAGGCCAACTCCCCAGAAAGTAATAAGAGAGCTCAGAGAAAATTTCCAAAGTGTCTGTAGAAAAATGCAACAACAAAGACAAAGAAATTAAAGAAAATAGAGAAAGCAACAAAGGGAGAATAAAAGAGAAAGAAGCAAAAGACACATCAGAAAAACAAAGGTCTGCAAAGATTAAACAGGAAGGATGGTATAGAGAATAACCCATATTCACCGAGAATTTGGAAGAGAACTCTGAATCAGTTTAAGCAAACTACTCCTCGTGAGCATCATCATCCTGAATCTCATGATTTGCATGTTTCGTAACTCTTGGAATTGAAGCAAACTTTTACTTCCCCTGGTCATGAGCATACTGTTTAGCAGCAGAAACTCCACTCAACACAGCTATCAGACTAGGTTTGCCTTTTGGCGCATGATGAATATTGTGGCTCTCATGCCCAACTTTCCTTGCATTTTGATTCTTAGTTTCATTAAGGTGCACTCGATCACCATCTCTGCATATTGTCTTCTCACAGAAGGTTTATTCATATTACCTCATCTAATTGCAAAGAGAGATTCTTCAAGAGTCTGTTTCCTGTCTCTCTCTCATGAAGTTCCTAACCTCTTCTCCATCTTTGAATGACATATGGTGATCACCTCTCACAGGACATCCAAGCAATTTTGGACCCTCATGGCTGTTCCCTCTTCCAGCACTTTCTGTCACGATAAGACTGGGATTTGGCCCACTCCCCCACCCTGTGTCAAGTTTTACCCACTCTGCTATCAGAGAGATATCTAAAATAGAGTTTTACTTTTTTTTTCCCCCTTCAATTGCAGATGTCCAAGGCAGGATCTCTGTTCCTGGGAAGCAAACATTGTCTTTTCCTACTAACTAACTCCCAGACCACACCAGGGAAGCTCCCTGGCAGTTCACAAGCTATCCTATGGGAACATACTCACCTCTGAGCTAAAAGGTCCAGGATGAGTCACCTCGTTCAGAGGATATCTCATTGGATAAGTCATCAAAAAATGCTTACAAAGTGAGTGCTCTGGAGGGTTGGGCTGTGAGTTTTTGGTTTGGGGTTTTTTTTCTGATATTAATATTGGGAGCTTCTTTCCTTTTTCTTCTTTTCCAAAACTTCTCTTTATGGGATTTCAATTACAACACATATATCCACATACAATAGGGAAGGCAATCTTAAGTGTTTCTGTTTATGATAGTGGTGCTGATTTTCTTCCTGTCTTGTAGAAAGGGAAACATCTAAATTCCTTTTCTAACCCCAGCCACTATATGTACACTCTCTTTTTATACTGTCCCTAAAGCATCCACTGCAGTCATTGCTGGATATTGGCCCTGTGGTTCAGTCCAGCATAACTGCTCTTATATTCCTGCCTCCTCATACCAAATACTCTTCTGGGAGAGGACGTGGCAGCTTTCCAAATGTTCCCAGGCTGTGCCTGTTTGCTGTTTCTGCCTGCTGAAAAGGGTCAGCTTGACTCTCACTGGTGTGGATTTGTACAAGCCAAGAGGATTAGCTAGAACAAGACCTTAAAAAAATGCAGTTATATTTAATTCACTGCAGCAAGATACCAGCTCCCCAGCAATGTACTGGAATTGAAAGTTTTCAAAATTAATTTAGACAATGCTATATCTGACCTGATCTAGTGGTGGCAACAATTTTGTTTTCACCAGGTAGTTCCCACCAACATCCCCTTCAGTGGTATTCTCATAATTTTAGACAGGATATTGAAGAAAAAGAACAGCACTGAAGTGGCTTTCAGTCACTCAGAGGGATCCCACCAAAAAGATTCAAACTCTCCAGCTGAGTTTATCTCCTGCATTAACTCCTATAACTCGCACCAAAGACACGGTCTGTCTGGCTCTTTATGCTGGACCTGTTGGGGAGAGGTTCTTGGCAGACTCTTTAATGTCAGTGCTTGAGTGTCTTATGGGCTTCTCAGGTTGGACAAGATCAAGTTTGTGGTGTTTTGGGGGTTTTTTTAAATAAAGAATAGAGCAAAACAAAACACAACCTGAATGGTCAGACAGTTGGCAAATACACAATATATGAGATGGTTAAAATAAACATGTAATAAACAGATAAAATGCTTAAAAAGAAAAATTAGGTTGGAAGTTACATATTTTTAAATGTATTTCCATAGGAAAGTCAGGACTCATGGTAATTTAGAATGCTTATTTAATACTGTATTTTTTTCTCCAAGAATAGTGAATGTTTTTATAAACTGAGCAAACAAAGATGCACTTGGAAACGGAATAGAAGAGAGAAGACAACTTAGCCACTAATACCACAAAAAAAGTCTCCCACTCTGACATATGTGGATGAATTTCCATATACTCAATTTCCAGACTTTATATGACAAATGTGGTCCTCAGGAAAGGGAGAGAGATAAAAGAGGAGGGAAAGCTTAAGGGGGTAAAAAATATAGAGTGGGCCTGTGCAGCTTGTTTTACTTTGTTGCTGGTGAAATAACCCTTTGTTTCCAAATAGCCCCATAGCTCTCAATAGCCCTGACTGGGTATTACTCCACCATTCGGGCAAGTTGATAATGGCTTTGCATTTTCTTTTATTGTCTTCAAGAGTGTCTGGAACTCATTAAGAATTATATGAATAGCCTCCATGCTTTCAAATAAGATTTGGGAATATGCTCAGAAGTGATCAGTGATTATCACTTTACTACCTCTATGGTAGTCCATCATAATTATTGAAAGACTGAATAAATAAAAAAAAAAAAATGCTTGGTAAGCAAAGAAAAGCTGCATGTATGTATAGTAAAGTGTCATGTAAATGTAACAGTTGCAAAGGTTATTAATTAGTAGCTGCTGTACTTAAAATTTCTATCAAGACCAAAAATAAACTAGAAAGATAACATTTGCAATACCTATAAACTAAAAAGATCCCTGCTCTCTGAAATTAAAATCAAATTCTTGCACCCATTCATACATTTTTAACTGACAGTAAATAGAGTGGCAAAATTCATTTATAAGAGCTTCTAGAGGAATAAGAGAATCACCAGACACAATTCTTTTCCTAACGTGGAAAGAATGTATGCTGAAAACCCTGAGGAGAGCTCAGGGAGCTGCTTGCAGAGAGATTAGATACCACATAAAAACATTACATTGACTCAAACACAGGGACAGAAGTAGAAAATGTGACCATTGAGGTTTTATATTTTCTTCTGTTACTTCTCAGCATGTAATATGTTTTTAAAGAGTCAGGAATGTACTGAAACATTTATTTCAGACTCTCACAGAATTTATAGTCTTTACATATAACAGTCTTGATACCTTCCATACATTTTTCCTTACCTGTGAGTATTGCTTATAACCATGTATTGAACTAGATACTTCTACTCCAAATGCATTAAATGCTAAATGAAATGAGGCAGGATCCCAGTGAGGACTACTAACTAGACTGTGGAATAATCTCCCAAAGGAGGTGATACAGAATAAATTGCTTCAGAAACTAAAAGGAAGACCAGTCAAGGCACTGAGAAATATAACCAAGAAAATAATCCCTTAATACAGAGACAGCACCTGGCCTCTCTTTAAGAGCTGATGTGGTGTTCTGCAACTTACAAAGCACCTGAAAAATATTAGACCTCCTCATCTGGTCAATATGGGCTGGCCTACTGACAGGCACTGGTCTTCTATGGATGATGCAATTCATTAACTGATCATTTTTATTTCACCTGAACCTGGCAGAGAAGAGTGTGTACATCATAGAAACAAATGGAGAGTTAGTTGGTGACAGTCAACATTATGGAAAAAGAAAACAGGTGCAAGAGCTCACAGTCATGCAATGCTTCTTCTGCCATCAATCTGGCCACCTGCTACTGTCCCCTCACCCCAAAAGACAGTTCCCACTCGTTGCTTTGCATGCCTCAGTGGTCCCACACCTCCCAGTGCTATTGCACAGGACAGAGATAGGGGATTGAGAGCCACGTCATTCTAAGGGGAAATTTCCCTAAAGATACTAGAAGTGAAGACAGGGTTCTCAAAACACTGGTGAGCAGCACTGGGCACGTTGCAGGATTGGGTCCAAAGGGAGAAAATGCCTGTTGAGCTGAATGCAACCAGATACCAGGGGCTTAAGATGTGGCTGACTGAACTAAACAAAGCCAGGGAGGTGAGGACATGGCCATTACTACAATAAGTCTACGTGATTTGATCTATACTATAAGGATGAGCATTATCAGGAGTAGCGATCAGGGCACATACATTCCCCTGGAGATTAATCACTGTTTGGAAAGAGCTGAAGGACAGAGGGCCTTAGGGCATTAACCCCAAATGGCCATTAATCCCCCAAAATACCATCTACCCATGCCTTTGTCACTATTACAAGGTAAAAAAAAAACTTTGAAAGGGAAAGGGACAGACTGAAAATCAGTGTTTTCTTCTTCCTTCTCGTGGGACAGTTCAGATGTGTCACATCAATCAACTTTTTTGAAATACCAAACTTCACTGGGACAGAAACAATTCTCCCTTCTCCTCTTTTCCTCTTGCATTAAGAATAAAAGTAAATACAGTGCCTAAAAGAAACTGAGGGGAAGAGAGGGACTGAGACAAAATGCTGGGCTTACACCTGACATGTTTTATCCATTAAAAGGCCACATTGATCTGACCACTGTGATCAGATTTGGAAATTCAAAATAGAAAAAATTATCTTCATACTAAGGGCAACTGACTCCCAAGATATCCACATACACATAAAGTGAAATAATTAGACCTTGGATGAAAAATCTTGACAGTACAAAGAAAGACCATGATCTAATATCAGAACAAAGTTAACATGTCATTAAGTGAGACGATTAGCCGATGACGGAAGGTCGCACCCAGTTTACTTTTCACAGTTGACAGATCAAAGTTATTCGTTCAGTTTGAGCAAAGACTGAATACAGTTGCCCTAGGAAAATCCTTTCACATAACATTAAGTCTCTCTCTGTCTTGTGTTTCTTAGACAGGAATTGTCAGGAAAAATACTAGTGAAACAGTACAGAGCAAGGGCAACCAGCTCATGTTGTACTGAATGGAAAGTCCCTTAGTGGTTGGTAAAAATAAGTGTGTAATTGTATCCAATGGCCTTTACACTCATGTGAATCACACGTCCGAGATATTATGAACCTGACTCCAGTATGAGTTACACAGCTGCAAACTGGAAGAAGCTGTTAAGCCAGACCCTGAGATGGATCTGGCCCCTAGGTCTCCTCTGATGCCAAATCTCACAGGCCACCAATGGGATCCCCTCACCCACATTCCCGTCTGCCCCAAGCCCTGCATCACTATCAATAAAATATGACTATCCAACACTTGGGTACAAGGCCAGGAAGGAGCATCTCCACTGCAAGTGGATACAGGCTGGGGGTCTTAAGTGAAGGGGGAACAAGGAGACAGATGGCACAGAGAGAAGAACAGATGCCTTTCCCCTTGGCAAGCCCCAGCCTGGTACCCAGAGACCATCCTGTGCTCTGGCAATCTCAACAGGTCACCTCAGGTCGGTCTTCACCAGTGTCAGTAGAGCAGGGCGGCATCAACACCAGCGGTGGGGACATGGCACTGCTCAGCCGAGCATCACACCCCTCATGCCCAGTGGGCATCCAGCATGGCTAACATATGCTGCAAATAACAAGTTGGGACGCCATAATTTCTTTTTTAGTATTTACATTTTCATATAGCATCTGTCCAGGTTTTGGATAGTTGGTCTTGGGTTTTCCTCCTGGTTTTTCTTGTTTGCTTTCCAGAACTGTCAGGAAAGAGAATATTTAAAACTCAGATTTTAAACCTGACCAACTTCATATCTTTTCTGTTATAAAGTGTAATTAATTTTATTGGATTTCACTTAGGAAGAAACTTTTTTTATGCATGTGTAATCATGAACTCTACAGTGAAAAAAACACAAATTAAATGTTCTCCACTTCAGTAAATTCACTTTAGTCCAACTCTGTATCCAACGCTTGTCTATTTATATATCACAGAATATTCACAGAATATTGAGTTGGAAGGGACCCACAAGCATCATCAAGTCCAACTCTTAAGCGAATGGCCTATACAGAGATCAAATGCAAACTCACAACCTTGGTGCTATTAGCAGCATGCTCACTTAGTTACACCATCACATAATATCCAATACAGTACTGAACTTATTTTCTTCTGTCCATTCAGTCCACAGGCTGGATTAGTTTAATTTAAAAACTATGAGCCTTTATCTCTATGTTGCCTACTTTGTATTTGAGCTTCTAATAATGCATGTGCTTCATCTGCAGAAAACTGAAACTGTAACCTCCAAATAAGTCACAGAACAGATCTCATGCTCGTATGATAATAAATAAAAGGAAAAATAACACATTTATACTGTAATAAAGATATTCCCAAATGCAGTGTGGTAGAGTTTCAATAGGCTGCAACTCAAATATTCTACAAAACTCTATGTCAGCCAAAGTTACCATTTGAATGCAGAGAGACTAGCATTAAAGAATGTTTAAAAATGCAGAAAGATTATGCTGGCTGCTGCCCTGTGCAAGCTGGGGGATTGTTGTCTGCCAAACCTGCTGCAGGATGAGAATCAAGATATTCAGACCCTGCCGGGGAAGAATGATTGCTTCATTGTGTGAAGGTATTTCTGTTACATGCAGCACAACAGCAGGGTTCTTCATCAGAGAAATGCACAGTGGATTATAAAAATGCTGAACTCTTTTGTCATCAAGAATTTTAGCAAGAGGACCAAAGAAAGTGCTGCCTAACAGAGAAATGAAGGACTTAACCTTTGTCCTGAGGGTGATACAATAGCATCACATGGCTGAAAATCGGTCTAGCTTCAGCCATGTGATGCAGTTGACACAGTCACTTTTGTGAAAGTTACAGGATGGCATCTGTAGTTAAAAGGTCATATCTGAAAGACTTTCTACATACACCATCAAAATACTGACTGGAAGACTCCATGAGGGTTTATTATGCAGCTGTAAGTCTGGAAGTATTTGCTCCTTTTTGCACTAAAAGCCATTGTAACATTCCCAAGAGCAGCAGCAGACCATAGGAATTACAGCACACAATGGAGACATTTATTTGTGGTACAGGTAACATATCAAATTTTGCTTCTCATTGTGCAGATCCCATCTGCCACCTGTCTCAACACTTCTACGATACCAATTACAGTAGTATTTAGGTGGCATTATGAATTTACTTAATTGGTAGAAGACAGTTTCTAGAGGGATGACTGAAGACATGGGCCAAATTTCCTGCACTATGTGTTGCTTTTGTTGACAGACCATAAAAATGTGTTTGTGTGCTTGAATTTTCTTTTGATGGAACACAAAGCAACAGGAGCTCTCTGCCACCACTGCAGATGGACTTCCAAACAGAGCTGTTTCAGCTGGCTTTAACTGTGGATTCTGTAATTGTTCCTTTTCTCCTCAAGACTGTTCTGCTCTCATCTTCCGTGAGTCAGTCCACCACTCACTGTCCTCCTCCCACAGGTTTCATGACTATGCCGCCTTCTAGTTCTTCCCCTGCCCAACTAGCCAATCCATCCATATCTGTCTTGGTAAATCCAGGTCCCTCCACTGAGCAGTTAGTGCTAACAGAAGTTGTCTCCTATGCCTTTTCTTGCAGTAAGCTCATCCACTTGTAGGCATCTGCCTTTTTTCCTGATAAATCTCTCTCTCCCTGAATCACCCTGGCTTAGACATTTCTGCCTGCTTAGCCTTCTGATGAGATCTGTGTGGCCAGAACTCATTTCCTAAACTTTACTTCTGAAGTTTTCCTACTCTCCCACCATCACTGGTGATACCAAAATGTTTTCCCAATACACCCCACACCTTTAGACACACCAGAAACAGATTATAAAGCTGTCTTTCACCTCTTACAGATAAATAGTCAGCTTCTTTTTAAACTGACCTCTCACATTCATTACAGAGACTTGAACAGATCTGAAAATTTTGTCCATGGTTTTGTGATCATATTCTATAGCTTTAGATGAGAGTTCAAGGTCGAAGAGCATAAACTTCTGTATCTTTGAAGTAGCAAAACATAAATTTCTCATACATCTTCTAGACAATTTCACCAAGTCTCTTTAGAGGGGAACAAGCAGAACAACCTTAAGCATGGATTTTACTAAAGAGTAGTCTGCCAGCTTGGGAAGAGTATTGAACTTCAGCATTCCTCTTAACCCAGAGTAACCTTCTTGAAAGCAGATGAGTGATTCCAGTAAAAACTTTCCCAACTTGCCCATACAAGTAAGAAAAAAAGACTGTGAGATAGGTCCAGATCAATTTATTCTACAAAATACCCTGAAAAAGCCCAGAAGCCTACAGAGACAGAAACTCCCCTGTTTTGTTTTCAAATTATCCTTTGGTTTCCCAGACATCTCAGATCTAATTAGTCAGCTTATTAAGAATAAAAAAAAAAAACCAAATTTAAGTCAACCTTCTTTTGCCTAGTTAAAAGAGAGGTATAAAGTCGTGAAAGGGGTACAACCTTCCCGTGCCTCTGACCAGACCTGGGAAAGGATCCCATCTGTAGCTATGAGTGCAGGTTGTTGCCTTGCCACACCAATGGCAAATCCAAGGCTGGTATGAAGTAATTCTAGCAATGACAAGCAGCCTCTGATTTCTTTTCAGATGATTCTTCAGACACAACTACTTGTTGGGAAGTAAATGTCAGCTATTAAACTGCTGTGCCAGAGGCCATCCAGGCCTTGCTGGATGGTAATCATTTTTTGTAACTGCTGTCTCATCTCCTCATCCTAGGTGATTTAGATTTTAGCTGCGCATCGGATCCCACAAGCCTGACCCAGGCATGGCACTCAATGTCTGCTTCTCGACTGTCTGCAGCTCTCACCATCACAGCATGCACTGTCATACTTTTCTTACCTTACACATCCTGTTCACCTCTGAAGCCAATATGTCTTAGCATGTCAATATCCCTTCAGTGTATTTATGAAGGGCATATCGATAATTACTCAACATTCTTCCCATCACAAGAACAGGCGGCTAACCTCAAGTCATTTTTTCCAAACAAACATCATCTCTCCCCTATTTTATTGCCAATTCTGTTGTTTTCTGATGTAATTTTTAAGAGGAAGAACATGCAATGCATCCCAGAATACATCTCTGTGCGCAAAAGAAAGGGAGGGAGTGGCTTACTAACCAGAATGCCAAATTAAAGATAATAAACACATCATTGTACTCAATATTTATGGAAAAGCTTCCTGTTGTAGAGAAAATTAGTGGCTGGTTCAACACATACTTGTCTTTTTTTAAGAAAAAATTGTATTCTCATGGGTATTGAAAGTCACTGTTTATAGCCAGGTTCTAAATTTCTGAAACCTAAAATGCATTACAGGAATTTATAATATTAATTATATTTAGTGGCCTTTTTATTGTCCATACAGGCCATACTATTAAAAAAAAAATTCTTTCCTAAACTACAGATATATGTGTGTGTATGTGTGTGTGTGCTCTTTAAGAATTTCACATGATCAGTAAAAATGCTTTGTGTTTTATTTTTAAATAAATATAAACGTTCACAAGATCTTACATTAGATACAAAGAAACCAGAAATGAACAAACCATCTATGAGTGCACGCAGCCAAAACAGTTTGCAAACTGAGTACCAGCAAGACTTGGTTGTATACCTCATAACAATTATTTTTAGTTTTTGGCCACACACCAAGAAAATGTTTTAAAGGTCTAGGTCTTTTCAGACTTCTAACTCAGGAAATAGTTAAGGGTGGTTTCCATACAAAAAAAGGCAAGTAGACATGTTCACACTGTAAATGAGGGGAACAAAAGCACAAGAACGAAAATAATGTTTCTACGTGAGCATGTTTCCCTCTGTTACAGTCTTCACTGAACAAAATAAGAGCGTGGTTCTGCAAGCATCAGAGGGTTGGGAAATGCTAAAAGTGCAGCCTGCAGAAAGCAGAGATGACATCTGCCCAGCAAAACCACATATGAGGATGTGAATGGGGTATGCCCAGCCACATCCTCCAACACAGACACTGAAATGTTTATTCAAAATGCCTCATCAAAATACAGGGAGAAGTGCTTTCCTTTTACCATAACCTGAGAGGGTAGTGACACGAAGGTAACTCTCATAGGCATCTCACACTTGTTCAATAGCAGCATGAAGGCAACATGGAAGGAAGCTCTTCCCACAGAAGTGATCACCATGGTTATATCCCATTTATGGTGCGCTCAGCATCAGCTGCTGGAGAGCAAAGAAATGTTTGCCAATAATTACTGCTTTCAACTGGTGATCTTCCTAGTACAGAGAAAGGCCTTAAGAGTTGAAAATGCAGATTTGGCATCACATTCAACCTCAGAAGAGAATAAAAATCATGATTTTTTTTTGTTTCATTTTCTGTCTGAGCCTGAAATGTAGTTGCTATCTCTATAAAGGAGGGGATTTACAAGCCATATCTCTAGTAAATTTTCTTACTTTGTGTAAACCCTCATGTTGTCTTATCTTACCAGTGGATCTGTTGCACAACCACCACACACAAAAGAGATCACAAGGTCAGGAAAATCTTGTGATCTGTCTGTGGTGAAATTTCAACCTGTACACAATGAGTCTCTTCAGTGTGATCACAGTGACCTGATTTCTTACAGAGGTTTCAGCAAAGCTCCATTCCGAAAGGACAGAAAAACATGCCTGATAGTGCCACCATCATATGGATTTACTTAAGTTAATCTGGTGAGCCCTCCTCATCTGCTCAGCCAACCACAAAACACAGTGTCTTACAGGCTGTAAGAGAAGAAGCTGGTGTTGGGCTCAGTGAGTTCTGTACAACAAGGAAAAGCTGTTTACCAGGGCAGGTCAGGGTGCACCAGAGAGACAGCTCTTCTTATGGGTCTTCAAGTTCTTTTACTCACCAGCCCATCCTGGAAGTCCTCTCTCTTCTGCCATGACCTGTTCAGGTGCAGGTCAGGCTGTGTTCATTTTTTCTTCTCTGTTATGATTCTGTTTCTTACCTGTCCACACACCAATATGCACCCAAAGAGCTGGCTACAGCTCTTCTGCCATGGGCATTCAAACTGCTGAGTCTTGCAGTTGCCTTTGTCCTGGAAAAAAGCCAAAACAACTGTCCTGCAGCTAGCAGAAATGGAAGGCAAAGTTAAATCTGTCTTTCATAACAAGATTTAATCCAAATATTGCTGGATTTAATGTGAAACTGAAGATGTGTTATGACTTAGAAGGAATATCAGCAGCATCTCAGACAGAACAGTCCTTGAATATAAAGGTAAATCTGAGGGTGAGGTGAACAAGCAGAGCTGGATTTATTATTCAAACTTTTTCAGCTTGCAATGTTGGGCTAAAAATCTCATGAAAACATGATTTACTGGAAGATTTCTAATACTTCCTGCTTCTGCTGGGGCTGGAAGTACCACAAGAACTACATTGCTGTGGTATTTTGGTATTTCCACTTGTGGTCTCAGCTGCAACTAAGAAGGAAAGAGGCACACTTGGAAATTGTGGGTTTTTTGGTCATCTGCATTTTTTTGAAATCACAGGAAAGGTTTCTTCTAGTTCCATTTTGAGGCAACATATTTAGGGAGGTATTCTCATTCTAGCAGATGCTACATAAAGTCATGACTTTTCAATTACATAAAATTTTCACTTTAACTTGGAATTTTATGAAAAATGCCTCTCTGGCTTACTGGTTTATATTAACTCTACATAGTTCTGCAATATAAGAATTTCAGAATGTCAGTCATGCATAACAATAATATAACAATCTAAAATAATAATGTAATAAATCCACTCACTAGTCATCGTGGGCCAAACTCTGGCAACTCTTTGTGAAAATGTGCTGCAAACACATGTACAAAAAGTCTCTTAGCTCAGTCCCGGCTGGCTTGAAGCCAAGAAGTTTTCTGAAAGCAAATCAACAGACAAGTGTCACCAGAAATGTCTAATAACTAAACGGCTCTGCTGTGAGCATAAGTTATTCCATTTTAGACGTGGAAAGGTTTAATTAGGTTCTATGCAATTAACAAACCTCAATTATGAGTAATTTGTTAGTCATGCTTACTTTTGGCTAAGCCTTTCTTTTTTCCTCCTTTCAGCTTTCCCACTTGAAACACCTGCAAGTAGATTCACAGGGGTAGGTAAGCAGGGGGGTTACTGGCCAGAACACCAATAAAATGTCTCATTGGTACAGATTTTAACCATTTCTATGAAAACAGCTGCTCTCCTTAGAGAATGTGCCCATAGGCAAAGCTGTTTTCACTTCTAACAAGGGCCTAAGGAGCTGCACGGGCAAAACTCACCTGCTGGAAACAGTGAATCAGTGCATCTCCAATGCATCATAGTGCTGCTCCCTGTCTTACCAGCCTGGTCACCCTTGCATTTGTGCTAGGCAGATTTTGATCACCTCTAGTGGAGAAATAGCCTGGTCTGCTCCCCATTCAGAAATAAGAGCTGGGGCAGCAGGGTGGATGCTTTTGAATCGCCTGGTGGAATACACCACCATGCTGTGCTAAATATCCTGCTTCCACTGGGAGTGTAACTTGTGCTCTCCCTCCAGCTCTCCTATTATATGGCCCATATCTTGAACCACCACTGACTTCCTCAAACTTTAACTGTATCAGCTTTCTAGATACAGGACTATCTTGTTACTCTCAATCAAAGTCTTTGGAACCAACAAAGAGAATGAGTTTTACCCATCTGCTTCAATCTTTATATGAAGACAATTCAAAGAACTAGACACTAAGAAATTATGATTACGAAGAAAAAAATCTGAGACTAAAAACCAGGGTTTAGTGGAGAAAAGGTCTTACAGATGCTGATTGTGCTCATGGTGGGACAATGAATCAGCAGTTCCACCTGACTTAAGCTCAGATTATTCATTCTCCACAGTCAACTGTTCTGAAGGTTATGCACACTTGTGTTCCTCTTCACTGCTGTTCTGAAGAGTGGTGCTCTTTGAATGGAGGGAAATTTTGCTCTGACTACCCCACTCAGTGAGGCATGACTCAGAGAGCTCAAGCCAATGTGAATAATGTTAATTCAGAGATGGAAGCAGTATAGCATGATCAAAGGTAATCCCCTTTAGCAAAGGTTTGGAGGCAGGCTAGCACACTTAAGATGACTGCATGTATCTATGCTGATGAGCACTACCTTGGGTCCCTCTGTTCAACTCCCCTTTGCTCAGGATGGCTGGACAACCAACATCCCATTGCAGTTGGCAGCCTCTCAGTCTGGCTAAGAGAGCTTGTCTGAAGGAAGCATTACCAGGTCTGATGGTGTAAAAATGTAACCAAGGGAACACCCTACTGCCATCTAAAATGTAGGAGAGAAAAGAGAAATCCATGATTGGGCTTCTCTGAGCTTGTCTGCAAGGCTCTGCTCTATTCTGCTGAACTCTCTCTTCTGAAACATTTTGAGGCTGCCCTACAGATTTGTACATCTGCTCGAGCTGCTTTTATTCCCTCTGATCTCTTCCATCACTGCTTGATTACATGCTTCTTATGGCAGTCAACATCTCCCTCTTTATGTGCAGTAGGTACACAGGACACTGTTGAAAACAGGTCCTCACTACTGAAAGCAAGAGGTTCTGTCATAGATCAAACTTTAATGTATTTCAAACTCTCCAGTTCAAGGCAAACATCATGAAAGTCTGAAGTTCTTTTCCCCCAAGGACATGACAGAGAAGGACAGGCTACCTGGACCTTAAAAGCCAAAACCTTACTAGGTTTTATATGAAAATCAACTTAACCTTTAATGGCAAAACACCTGAAGATTTCGTTCCTGATAGACCAGTTATTTCCAATCAAAAAGCATGTTTGTGGCAAAAAATCATAGCTACCAAGGCCTCTCAGAAATATTTAAGACTCCTATGAACATAAATGGAGAGTAATTAAGCCTTGGAAAAGAAATCTCTGTAGCAACAGTGGTTATGGCTATGTCCTCATTCACTGGGGTGAAAACTAGAGAACTTGCAGATTTAACATAAAATAACAGCCAGGGAACATAAATAAAATGTAATATAGCAAAAGGAGAATAATTATTTTGTGGATTTATGACACCTGTTTCTCTGTTCCATATTCTGGACCAGTAACAGAAAAGAAAAAGGTACTCACAGAGGTGAAAAGTTCTCATAATTTTTTGTTATTATTTTTCAATTAATTTCTAAGTGTGTGCTTACCAGCAACATGCTATTGTGAAGAAAAAAAAGGCTGAGCTATAAATAATATTTCTTCTCCTGGGAGTTTTTCTAAGCTGGAAATTTTTTGCTGCCATCAGAAATGGAAGAACATAGAAAATATGCAAATTTTGGAAAATTTTAGCTTAAGAACTTGCTTTTATTAGAACCTTTTACAATTACTAATAGTGGTCTTGAAAAAAAATAGCGCTGGAAGGTCAAGTCCATCTGGAATTAAATGTAGTCAAAGATGTCAAGGACACCAAGAAGGGCTTTTTCAAATACATCAGTTACAAAAGGAAAACTAAGGATAATGCAGACTCATTACTAAATGGAGGGCGGGACCCTGGTAACAGAAGATGCAGAGAAGGCAGAGTTACTGAAGCTTTGCATCTGTCTTCACTGACAAGACCTGCCCTCAGGAATCTCTGACCCAGGAAGTCAGAGTGTTGGAAGGAAAACATTCCCTTGGTCAAGGAGGATTGGGTTAGAGAACACCTAGGAAAACTTGATATCCATGAGTTCAAGGGTCCTGAGGGGATGCATCCATAAGTGCTTATTGAGCTGAGGGCACCATAGCTGGGATGCTCACCACCATTTTTGAAAGATGGAGATCAGGACAGGTTCCTGAGGACTGGAAGAAAGCAAATGTCATCCCAGTCTTCAAAAAAGGGCAAGGAGGACCCAGAGAACTACCAGCCCATCAGCCTCACCTCAATCCCCAGAAAGTTGATGGACGGCCTCATTCTGGAGGCCATGTCCATCCACAGGGATGACAAGATGGTGATCAGGAGTAGCCAGCACAGATCCACTAAAGGCAAATAATGCTTGACCAACCTGATTGCCTTCTATGATGAAACAGCTACCTGGAAGAATAAGGGGAAAACAGAGGATGTTTTCTACCTCTCCAGCAAGGCAAACTCAGGAGGTGTGGACTGCCTGAGTGGACAATGATGTGGATTGAGTAGTGGCTCAATGGCAGACCCCAAAGGGTTGTAATCAGTGGCACAGGGTCTAGTTGGAGGCTTGTCACCAGTGGTGTCCCCCAAGGTTCAATACTGGACTCAGTGTTGTTTAACTTATTCACCAAGAACTTGGATGAAGGGCAGATGCCTCCTCAGCAAGTTCACTACCTTGCTGAGGGAGGAGTGGCTGATACCCCAGAGTGCTGTGCAGCCCTTCAGAAGGAGCTTGACAGGTTGGAGAGATGGGCAGAGAAGAACAATCTGAAATTCAATAAAAGCAAGTACAGGGTCCTGCACCTGGGGAGGAATAACCCCATGCACCAGTACAGGCTGAGGGCTGACCTGATGGAAAGCAGCTCTTTGGAGAAGGACCTGTGGGTCCTGGTGGACAACAAAGAAGGCCACAGGTATCCTGGGGTGCACTAGGAAATGCACTGCCAGCAGGTCAAAGGAGGAGATTCTGCCCCTCTACTCAGCCCTGGTGAGGCCACATCTGAAGCAGTGTCCATTTCTGGGCTCCTCAGTACAACAGAGACATGGGGCTCCTGGAGCGGGTTCAGTAGAGGGCAACAAAAATGATTAAGGGACTGGAGCACCTCTATTATAAGGAAAGGCTGAGGGAGCTGGGACTGTTCAGCCTCAAAAAGAGACAACTGAGAGGGAACCTCATCAATGTCTACAAGTATCTGAAGGGAAGGTGTCAAGAAGATGGAGCTAGGTGGTGCAAGAAATAGGACAGGAGGCCATGGGCAGACACATGCACAGGAAGTTCCATCTGAACATGAGAAAGAACTTCTTTACTGCGGGAGTGCACTGGAACAGATTTCCCAGAGAGATTGTGGAGTGCCCCTCACTGAAGATATTCAGAAACCATCTGGATGCAATCCTGTGACATGTGCTCTAGGAAGACCCTGCTTGAGCAGGGAGGTTGGACCAGATGACCCACTGTGGTCCCTTCCAACCTGACCTATTCTGTGATTCTGTGACTCTTTCTCTCAAATACATTCAGGTAGATACATAAGCTTCTATACCAATTACCATACACGGGTTAAAGGGATTAACAGTGTCTGCTTCCCCTTCTCTTCCATCCAATCTCTCTCTGACCATTTTTTAAGCACTGTGTCTCATATCACAGCAAGGCAAATACTGTTGTAATCACTCCACTTTCACTGCCACTGGTGACTTGGGTATCAGCAGGTTGCACAATTAGCACTATTTCAGTTAGTGATGGGTGAGCTCCCGGGCAGCAGCAATAAACCCCTGAGACCTTTCCCTGCCTCCCAAGGAATGCGTTGGGGTCACAGCTTGAGTGGCCTCAGATACTACAGTGACGGGCACCCTGGAAAGGCTTATCGATAAATAAAGATATGACTTTTGGTGCTTAATTAAACTTGAGGGACAAAATCCTCCTGCCACTAACAACAAGGAAAAGGGATAACTCCTCTATTTGTGAATGCAGCAAAAATGCCATATTGATAAAGAGGTCTATGGAATCCACACCAGGGCAGTGACTTTTCTGATGTTTTAGAGCTCTGTGCTGTTTTTTAAATGCATGATGCGGTTCTTGCAAAAGCAAACAGATTTTCAGGATAGATGACAGAGAATGGATATACAGCAGGACATAAGGGCTCTAGAGCACATTTGCAGCCCAAAATGCTTGTTCTTAAACTCCCAGTAGTCAAGTAACTTTGTGAATTACTTTAACCTTTGCTTCTCACAAAACACACTTTACTTTGATCCTTGAACCATGATCAATAGAAGGTGCAGAATGGCAGGGAAGAATTTTTTGGCTCAGGGGGAAACAATGTAGTTCAAAATGCTCAAATAGCCTTAAGAGCTCCCAGTAGAATGTGTCTGGAAATTACATACTTCTTCCTTATGGTTTAAAATAATATCACAAATTCTGTTCCCCATTTTCATTCTAAGGGAGAAGAACAAGACTTGTATACAACAAGGACATTTCCCTGCAGCAGCAGAATTTTCTTTGTGTGCACCCAGACTGAATTTGATCCCCTGTCCTACAGCTACAATAAAGTGGATGCAGGTGCCATACAACTATATTATCTATCACATTATGCCAGAAGTTCCTACACACAAATAAAGGACATTTAACAAACAGCTACATCAGCTGAGCAGCTTCCAAGATGAGTTGGTCTACCACAAGAAAAATGTACTTTCTGCAGCAGAAATAGCTGTATTTCACAGTCACTCAGGGAGGTTGTTTCCAAAAATAAAAGCCACAGGCATGTGTACTTGTAGTTAACATTCTGACTTCGGTTACAGTCACTTCGCCAAATTCTGTTTGACAATATATCTGAACCATCTTCAGAGTGGTTTGCTGTGATCCTGAAAATTATGGACTAGATTCATAGGTGGTTTAAACAGATGCAATTCATTTGCAGGTGATGGGTTAGATAACTGTTTATTTTTCTCCATTAAAACACCAGTTAGTCCATATTCCTGGCTTGAGCATGTTGAAGAGCCCTCAGGTTTGCAGCCAGTGGAGGTAAAATACACTACAGCTCCTTACCTGTTTGTTACTTTAAGGTTGAGTCCAGTGCTCATCATCTTACCCCTGCTCAGCCGCCAGAGGAGCTCAAAGATGCTGTTACAGCCCAGGAAGAGAAGTCTTATCACACTTGCAAACTATCAGTTCTTGTTGTGCCACACTGAGAGTCAAGACCTTACCACAGGTGCTTGGGCATCTGCTGCCTGCATCATTGCTCCCTATCTAATCCACCAAGCAGGTATGGAGGAAAGAAAGAGCTCCAATATTTACTGCAAATCAAGCAATGAAGAGATGAAAGGAAATATTTTGGCTCCAGCTGGATCCTTGTCATGGACAGCACAGTATACTGAAGGATCAAAAATGTAAATTGCATCCATGATTCAAATGAACACACTTGCTCTCCTTTTCTGTAACTCAGTGGTGGACACTACTCCCAAACAATTGTCTTATGGCCATCCTGCTAGTAAATACAAACTCAAACACATTTGTAGCATTTGTATGTGCATGAGCCACATCCATCTGTGAGGCTCATGCCATGCCAGTTCTCAAAGTGTTGATACGGTGTGAGAAAGACTCAGCAGCACAGGGGAAGAGGGGATCAGCAAAACCAAGAGTTTATTACTTCAGTGCTGTGTAAGGGGCGGGATGGTTGATACAGAACTATGCTTTGTTCTGTTTCTCTCTTCACTAAAATATTGGTGGCAGCACAGATGTTGCAGATAAGGCCAGTTAAAGGAGTTAAGAAATTGTACTCATAGCTCGCTATTCACTGTTCAGTTTATACACCCGATAAACATAATGCCAAGGTTTACTAGATGAGTATCTCATAGTAATTGCCAGTTTTATTAGCTCATGTCTTTCAAGGGATAAGAAATTTTAGCATCTGCTGACCTAAAATACCTGCCGAAGTTTAAGCTGACATTTTTCCCTTCTGTTTGCCCAGACTGTAAATGTGCACAAGGACAGCACAGCTCAGTCAAATTGCATTATCTCTGCTGCTTACCAGGGTGGTGTCCAAATCTTATGTCACACTGAACAATAAGAGGGTACAATTTGTGTTGGCAAAGCAGGTATTTGGGACATTTTGTATCAACGTACTCTATCTGCATATTTTTATATACAATCAGGGAATGATGAAGACAATAAAAAATTATTAGCAATATTTTTATGGAAAGCCAAAGAATTCATGACACCTAAAAAGAGTTAAAGAATATGTCAGGACATGTTTTCATGTTGGAGCATGAAAGAGTTGGAGCCAAGAGTTGGAGCAAAGCATTTATCTTTCCTGTACTGCAATGAGACCTACATTTTAATTTACATCAAAAGCAATAATTATGTAACTTGATCTCGCAAGATTAGTGTGAAACTAATACTCCGCCCTTGAATAACAGGACAGCACCAGAATGTCATATCAGCATTTTGGTCTTTCAGTCTGCAATGGAAGGCAGCTCTCTCCAATATGACCTGGTGTAAACAATAGTCCAGCTCCAAGGTAAAGTTGACCTAGATGACTGCTGCCAGTGGTCCCTTCCAGAAAATACTTCTGTGATTCTGTGTTTCAGGTGCTGCATTGAACCTTCAGAAACAAACAACTGATAAGCCTTGTTTGACTTCAGGTTGTGTGTCTCCTGATGAATTTCTCTATGTGCTTGTTTAGTGTTGCTTATATATTGACAAAACATTTTCTTAAAGTCAGTGCAAACTGACCATGGCCATTTCTGACAATGTATCAGAAAAAATTTCAGAGCTAACTGAAGCTATCTTTGATACCACAAATTTTAAATTATTCATATAAAATATGTTATTATGGATATTAAAAAATTATTGATTCACAAGAAGATTCAACAAAGTGGTACAATATATCCTGTTTTTCCCAAATCAAATGTTTTGAGCTTCAGTAAAAGATACCCATACCTCTATTTGCCTTAATTTTAAAAGGTCTTAGACCTCTGAATTTATTATCTCTTTTTTGTTACTGTTGTTGTTATATACTCTATATTAAACATGGTTTTAAAGCATTGTCTTTCCAGACCATGAAGTATGTGACAACAGCCCTCCCCAAAGGACAGTTTTCCTGGCTGCAGTCAGTTTATTCTAGTGTGCTAATAATACGGCAATTTATACCAATGGTAATAATGGGCAGCTCATTCAAAGAATTATTTCTGTAAGAACTGTGCAAGGAAGCTTGTCTGCAAGCAGCAGATTCAGAAGGATACCATATAAATCTGTAAGTAACGTGTTCAGGATCCTAGCCTGCTACTGAGAAAGAGATGCATATTCTATTTTTTTTTTTAATCTGGCTAACCATCATAGTATATCATTGCTTCTTGCTTCAGGAAATCAAGTTCCCAAGTCAGGGTTAAATGTCATTAAAGATGAAGCATGAGTTCCTGACATAACATTTTCCACTCCCTTTCCTCATGATGTAGTTCTTTCAAACACGATCTCTTGGTCATGAAAGGTATCTTTGCCAATAAGATAGGTCTGACATTTCTGCTTTCCAGTCCTCAAAAAGCACTGCCTCACTTTGGATATCTCTGGACCACCTTGTTACTTTTTTTTATGCAGGGTCTAAGGTGATGCTTCACTAAAACACAGTACAGCTTGTGACTGTCATGCCCTTAGATAGTGAGTACAGAGGCAAACCATAAGCTTTAAAAACAACCATAATGTAGTATTAGTTGTTCATGAAGCTGAAAGTGGATCTCTGCAGGTTCTTGCACTTCATGACTCTTACACTTCCAGGTATTTTCAGATGAGACTGTTTTACTAACTGGTTTCATTCATTAAACAGCTTTAAACTATATCCCGTTTTGTACAGTTATGTTTGAAAATTTTAAAACTACTTGGTTTAAAAAGTAACACCTACTCTACTACTTCCTGCTTAACTCTTTTTCTTATTGTCTTTACTGTCTTTTACGTAAAAATAGAGTCTTCCTCCTGTGCTCTGATGACTGCAGCAAAAAAAAATGTACTACATCTCAGCTGAGACCAAAGACTCCTCTGCTAGCCATCTTTCCTTGTAGAAGTTGACACGCCAGAAAGTTTGAAGGTAGAGCCAAATAGAAAAGGTCTGTTTTGGCTGGCATGACTAGAAAGCATGCCAAGTCATTGAGGTGACTGTATACATATAGAAAAATAAATACATAAAATGATATATAGGGTCACTTTGACCAAAAGTCATGCCAAAATATTGTCACTGTCTTGGCTCTGCTATTTTAATGGGTTTTGTAGCCTAGCCAAAAGCAGGCACTCCATTAGCAGCTTTGTTCACTTGCTCTTCTCTGTGCAAGCAGAGCAATAGAGCCACTCAAAGTCCAGCTGCTCAGCATAGCAGATTTGCTCCTTCTGTTTTGCTTTTTCTGTTTTGAACCTCTTGGTTTTCACTTTTTTGCTTTCTCACTTTTAAGATAGCAAGGAACCTCCCGATCCCTGGAAAACTCAGAGGGGTGCAGTTACGAATGTCTCTGAGATCAACTCTGTCCTAACACTTTCCTTTTAGTATCTCCATAAGACAGTCTCTTCCTGTGAGAAATCTTCACTCTAGTTACTCATTCCTACTGATTTAAAAGTCCCATGCAGACATCTGAATTGCTTTTCCTGCTTTCCTGGCACCACCACCACCTTTCCTCCTCTGCTTTTCAAGAACGGTACATGCCGGGCACAGTGACATTTCCCTTCTCAGTGAGGTCACCAGACACCAGAATGATATAAGATAACATGGTAGTGGCACAATACATGATGCAACATAGCAATACAAACAACTCACTTCGCTCTCACGGGTCTAATCTGATGAATATTCTCCCAGATGACTTCTGCAAATGCAGTCAAGGAGCAACCACCAGGCCAGGGAAGTGGTAGCTGCCTTGTGCCTTAACCTAGGATGCTCAGCTTTGCTGAACAGAGGTTGTTTAAAATATGTGTCCCCACTTGTTGTCCAAGGAGGACTTTTACAAATCTCTTATGCTCTGACAAGCTGTAAAAATAGAAAAATATCTCAGGTTCTGACTGTATGCAAATTTCCCAAGCCCATGCTACACTAGTGAACTCCTGCTCTATAAAACACAGAGATGGGGATGTCTTTTCAGATGCTTAGTTCAGCAGGAAGTAGAAACACAGTCATTCCCAATGGACATTTTAAGTCTCTCAGATGGTGCTCCTGAATGCACATCTGGCCTTCAAGAGCTGTGTTTCTGTGTTAAATACCTGTGTGGATGGGCATATCCATGCCTGTATTCAGCCATAAGGTTTTTTGGTAAAGTCCTTATAAGAAGGAAAATCAGGTTATTATCATAGGTTAAGAAATAAAAACTAGAATGAACCCAAACATCCTCCTCTTTCGTCTGCCACCACAAAGACCTGAAAAGCTTTCTTATGACTCTGAGTATGTAAGCACAGCATCATACTTGCCCCTTGTACATGTCTTTTTAATTTTCTCTCTCATTTTTATATTTATTGTGCTGCATTAAGTGCAGGATGAGGACTTTAATCTTTAGGCTGGTATGCATGTTGGGATCTCTTTCCCTGCCTTGCTTTTGTGGGGTGTTAATATGGCTGATGTGTTTCAGCACATTTAGAAAGAGGGGCTTCTTGTATTATTGTGTCCATGTTGGGTGTCTACACTCTGTCAAAGCTATATCCTAGGTGACAATGCCCTTTTTTGGATATTGAAGAGCTTGATACTGATACTTGAAGAACATTTACCGTGTTTTTTAATGACAGCTTCAGCCAAAGACATATAGTTTTTCATTCATTTCTGTTTAAGTTATTGTCCTAGTCCAGTCTTATTATTTTTCTTACTATATCATCTTTCTTGTTTTATACCAAATATCACAGGGAAAAGCATTGTCAAACTTGTGGACTCTAGCAGCAGAAGAGTTTGCCATCTAACTTCTTTCCTAGCATAAAGTTTTCAGGAATTAATTCTTTTTTGATGTTGAGTTGAACTGGAGCTTGGCTTTTAGAAGAACATCCAGTCTTAACAGAAATAGTATCAAGAACATCAAGGGTGGAGCTTCCATCAGCACCCTAAGAAACTTCTTTCAGTGGAATATTATCTTCACGACTAAAGTTCTAAAATGTCTAATTTTGCTTTTGAATATTTGGCTGTTCTTTTTACTATTTGAGTTGTCATACCTCTGTGTGCATATGCTCGAGAAAGGACTCACCTCATTTTTGGCTGTACTCATCTAGGAGCTGGACTTCTAGCCCAAACTGTCTCTGTAGTCTTCCTGGTGAAGGGCCAGTGTCCTCTACATTCTGTTCTGAGGGTCATCTTGGAAAACAACTTCCATAGCTTAAAAAACTTAAAATTATCAAAAGCCCAGTGAATTTCCTAGTTCCAAGAACTTACATCCCACACCACAGGTTTGAGTGAAGTAAAATTGGAGCAGTTCGGATCTAAGCTTTGTTTTGTATTAACTGTCCGGGGTTAGAGAAACTGCTCTCGAGTTTGACCTAGGGCTGTAAACAAAGGGAGCAAAAATCTCCTGGTGAATGACTGAGCCCGGTCCGCGGTGCTGCGACACCCGTGTCGAGGTGCTGCGACACCCGCGCCCCTCCCGCCGCCGCTCCCGCAGCCGCTGACGCTGCGCACACGGCGGGGGACACCTAGTGGGACCTGGGGCTGCTGCTGTGGGTGTCCTCGGAGCCCCAGCACAAGAGCCCTGATGTAACCTGCCTATGCATCCTCTGAGCAGCAGCTGTTGTTTTAATGCCGTGTTTAGTTAATCCGGAAGAACTGCAGTGAGCAGGAGAGGAAAGCACATTTCAAAATCAAGGAAACTCCCATCTCTCCCCACTCATCCTCATTGAGATGTGGCCTCCAACTCCATGCGAGGTAGTGTTAATTCCTAATAATCCCTACTATTGGGAATGTTTCCTGCTGCCTGTGAGATATTGTGTCTTGCAGCATAAAGCACAACTGAATTTTCTGCAGCAAGGCTGCTTCCTTTTTTTATGGTATGTCTTTCAGCAAAAGCATCTCATTCTTTAATGGAATATTAATTACTTGTTTTGCTATTACAGTACAACAGCAGAAGCTTCCTCATGATAGCAAAAGTTGTTTGATTTCTGTCTCCCTGCAAAACCCGACCTGGTTCCCAATTCTCATAAGCTCTGAGCACCTCATACCCTTTTACCCTTCTTTTTTTATTCTTGCAAGGCAGTGAATCTCTTTCTCCCTCACCTGCATCCAGAAAAAAAACCATAAAATTCAGAGTTGACATCTGAAGTTATGGGGCAACAGTGTAGTTTCTCTTAAATAGTTTCTAGCAAAAAATAGAGGAAAAGTAAGAGAAATTAAACATATTGTAGTTCAAAGAGCAAGGCCAACAACTGAACCGCTGCTCAGTTTATATTTTTTAAGATCATGATTTCTAAATAAACATTTGAACATATTGACTGCATAGTCCTTAAAGTATCACAGGATGTTACTGCAAACAGTTTTTCTATCATGTTAGAGAAAAAGAAAGAAATCAAAAAGTTGAGAAATACTCTTTCTTAAGAGTCAGTCAGAGAAAGTTATCTGCTATGGGATCCAACTTCTCAGACTGCCTAAAAACTCAATATTCAACCTACCACAAATACAGAATACAGAATGATGGTCACCTTCCAAGGGCAACTTTTCCTAAAACAAATGCCCATGATAGCTTGAATGAGTCAACCTGGAGACAGCCATTTCTCTCCACTGAAGCCAAATGACTAGATTAGACGCCTGACTTCAAGATGTCAGTAATTAGGTGGTATGAGTGCATCCCAATGCCTAAGAAGCCATTACACTGAGTCAATATTTCACTCAAAGCTTCCTGCTTCTCCCCAGTGAAGCTTCTCCCCATGAAGAACTCAACTCTTCTCGTAAGAGTTGGAAAATCAATAGAGGGATCTCTCTACACACCCTCCATCTCAGGCAAGAGACTGCTACTTCTCACCTCACCTAGCATGCAGGCCTCCTCAAACCAGCTTCTGTGAGCTATTGCATACGCACAGACAACTGGTGGAATGAAGGGCTTTAACAGAAAGCAAACCATCCCTCTGTTTCTCCTGTGAGACAGGGAAAGAATATGGAAAGAATATGCAGTGAACTCTGGAACTGAGCTCAGTCATCTCCAATTTGAGGTCACCAAAGCTCTTATAGGCTCCATAGCAAGGTAGAGTGTGCTGACTAGCCCTTGGCTCCCTTCAGGACCTTGCATAATCAGGAATCTCGGTGGAGTCTACCTGTGTGGACTGCATTTGGAATGTTTGGACAATCAGCACACTTTGGCAGTCTATGGCAATTTTTTACACTGCTAGTGGTACTTGGTGTTACTTGTCTGATACACCTTCAAATACTGTGATAGAAATGTGTAAAGCTTGTGAAGATCTATGCTGGGCTTCGGAGTTATCTTCATTCATAGCTTGTGAGCAGAAGGAAATGATTTTCTCAAAGATCTGCTATGTCTTTGTCATGGTTTGACTCTGGCTAAAAGCCAAGAGCCCACACATAGATCTAAAATTTCTCAGAGAAGGAAAAAAAAAA
>WEIV01031085.1:375316-403869 GCA_013390005.1 Calyptomena viridis
TCAGGCCCCTCTGCTCCAGCAAATGTCCCACAGGATCACAGCCTCTCTCCTCCAGCACTTTTCTGCTCCGTGTAGAAATCTTCCAATCTTTCCACGGATGTGCTACAACTTTTGCTCCTATGATCCCCCACAGATTTCCTGGGGCCCTATTCCAGTGTTTAAGGCATCTTCTCTTTCTCCTCTCTCTGACCTTGGTGTTAATCAAACTTCCCACCTTCCTTTCTCTTAAGCTGCCATGATGTTCTGCGCAGCTTTTTTTTCTTCTCCTTCTTAAATATGTTATCACAGAGGCGTAGCAGTTGACCTTGGGCTAGCTTAGAGCAGAGAAAAACTCCAGCAGCTTCTTAAAGAAGCCTCTCTCCTAGCCCCGCCCCCCCAGCTAATAAAAAACTCTGGCTACTTAAAACCACAACAGTCTTGCTTGGCTGCTAGAACGGGGAATTACACAAAAGAAAGACCTGAAATCCTTCTTGACAGGGTGAAGTTTGCTCACTGAAAGACAGGGAAGGGATTTCTTACATTGAAGATAGCACCTGCAAGGGCTGCTTGGAATAGATATAGATTATGATTTCCCTTGATTCCTAACAATAAATTCCTATCTGATGGGTAAAAAAAGAGAAAGAAAAAAAAGATAAAGTGATTCAGAGTGTTCAGAAGGCAGCAGGATGGGATATGAACATCTGGGGTCTTCCAGGGCCCTCAAAAGAAAGGAGCTTAGAGAATGAGGACTGGGATTTGTTAGGTCAGAAGGTAGTGCTGGAGACACCAGGAATGGTTTAGAAGCATAAATCCTCAGCACTCATCTGTAGAACAACACAGGTGAATTAAGACAAGCAGAAGACTTCATGTACTCTTCATTCAGCCAAAGTCTGGTGGAGGGGCTTCCTCTCCTTTCAATACCAACAAAACCCTCTGTCATTCCTAACAAAAACATCTTTGAGAGGAAATTATCATTAAGACAAAGATCAGTAAAATTTGACTCACTTTATTACATAAGAACTCTGGAGTTTTGAAAAGAAAAACTAGACCCCTGCAGTGCAAAATGCAATTTGCCCCTTTGTGCCACTATGTCCCAGACTGCATGATGTGGGAAACTCAACAGAATCAGTATGAAGTAATTTTGTTCCCATCTTGTGAAGGTGGGGACAGACCAGTTTCACACAACCTCTGCTGAAGACATAGATATGAGAACCTTGAGGAAAATCAATCTGTCCTGTTAACCTCCCTGTCCTACAGACTTTCATTTTTCAAATAATTACAGACCAGAAGCATTCTCTGGAATACTGTTTGGTCTCTCTTAGAGCTTCCTTCAGCACTTTGATATGTAAGTTATATAAAGAGATTTTACAGCTTCCTTTCTGTGGGACAACAACAAGGTTCAAGAAGCTTAACAGCATGTCCTACATTTTTAACTCATGACCTCTATTGCTTGTTTGTTTTTTATTCCAAATTGAAAGTACTTGACAGCTATTCTGATCTCAGGCTACTGATAATGTGCCTGCAGCTGAAATGTCACCCAATTTAAAGGGGGTTGGGTGTAGATATCAAAAGCAAAACAATCCCTTCTCTCTTTGACTTGATCTCTGAGGCATCCAACCCAAATTTAGCATTATCCAAAGTATTCAGTTAGTGCTTCCACAGATGTCCAGATCCTTTTGAAGAACTGTTTCAAGCATCTTTTAAGCCTTGGGTATAAAATAAACTTCAAATCTGTTACAGCTTGAACAAAAAGCAAAGCTGGCAACAATTCTTTCCTCTAAAGACCTCTGTTTACTGTAGAGAGTTTTAACCATGTTTTAATTTGAGAATTTTTAAAATATGTATTTTCTGAGAAATAAACATAGATGACTTAACTGTAAATTAAACCTGAGTCCCTTGGCTGCTAGCCCAGGTCTCTACCAAGAAGGGTGATTGTCTTACAAGTTCGGCTGCATTGCCCTGGCTGCCCTATAGCCAGGACTAGCTCTGTTTGTTTTCCTCTTAAATACATATATTTGCTGATACAGGGATCAGCAAAACAGAGCTTATCGTGTTAGACTTTCTGCTCCCAAGGAGTCTCATGTGGCTGCTGGCCAGCGTGGTTACATCCACACAGATGCAGCATAGAAAACCACTTCCATCAGTGTAGAAAAACCCATGCACCAGTTCTGAGCAACAGAACTGAGGCTGGAGTCAGATACTGTGTGGTAGCTTACATCCTGGAAGGGCTAAAGGAGAACCCAAAATTAAATCAGCCACTAAACCTGCGAGAGTGGTTGGAGAGGGAGTGGTGTGGGTGGGATAGGTGACATCAGAGGGAGTGTATAAACACCACACTGGATTTGCAAACAGATCTGCCTCCTAAGGCATTCCTCCTTGCCAGAGACAAACTCAATAGCACATTCTTAGTTTTAAAGAATTTTTTTTTTGCCAAAAATAAATGTGGTAGATTAACAGTATAAATTTTAGCAGTGTGGAAAATAGAAAGGTAAGCCAACAAAAATTGTGCTACTTTTTTAAAATAGCAGATCACTATGTCTTTCATACCATGGCAAATGGAAAGGATTTGAGTGTATTCCCTCTTGAATCAGATCTGGCAGAAGCTTTTAACCATCACTGATGAGACTAAGTTGCATATAATAAGCATGCAAATGATAACCCAGAGTATACTAAGGTAGAAATTATGTTGTGTGTAATAATGATTCATGGATACTTACAGTAACACTAACACACATCCATAAGCTTTGTGAATTACTAGCTAACAAGGGAAAAGATGCATCCCTCACAAATCCACGTGGCACAGTGCAACTGACCTGACTGCTCCAATGAAGAAAGCTCATTGTGAACCACTGTGGAAGAGCAGAGCATATGACTAAATTTTAGCAGAAGTCTTTGCCTTCACAACAGGTATCAAAAGTTACTGAGGCAAGGGGAAGTGTTTTGAATAAACCTAGATGCAGTAGCAAACATACAGTGTGGGGTGATCACAGTATTGTTGATGCTTCTCTTAGATCAGGAGGGCAGTCACAGGCTACAGAAAAGAAGCTGGACCATTGTCTACTGGTATAGACACTACCAGTGTCTATACTATCCCAGTCATTTTATTTGCAATGTCTGGAGCCACTTGTAGAACCAAATTTCTGAGCTGCCTGTAGAACCAAGCTCCTGTGCTTGTCTACCTATAAACAAATTTGATTTTTTTATTTAGATTTCATACCTGACAAAATTTATACTCCAAGTACTGATACCCAATCCAATAGAGAGACCATCTTCAGGTATTAGAACATTCAGATATTTGACAGACACACAAATTCAATGCTACCAAAGTATACTACAACAGTCCTATAACAAACCACCACACATCAATAAAACTTAGCTACAAAAAAGGCTTTGTGCAGAGAATAACTATTTGAACTTAGTGTGACAGAAGGATGACAGAAATTATGTTGCCACTGTGGTAAGAAACACCTATTAGTGCAGTGGTACTGAAATAACTAGATCCAGTTCAGAAACAGTTTTTACAGATAATCATAGGAAAGAACAAATCTTTTCATGCCTTTTCAGACAGTTTTCATACTCCATGACCTTAAAGAGACCAGATGAAGACATGGTGACAGACATACCCAGTCAATACATCACCATTGAACAAGTATTTATTATGATAGAAAAACATGTTTTATAGTTTTTCTGTTCATTGTATATCTCGCTATATAACCCTGCTGTCAGGCAGCAGAGACCCCTAAAGCATTCATATCAACCCTCACATGCATTTTCTGAAAACTCTGTCCATGACTTTAAATAACTTGCCTGTTGCCTGTTATTGTCTGGATGATGTTACTGTCCTCTGAAAGACTTCTGAAGTATGTGAAAAAGACTTTTCTACTGCATCAACACAACCGGACTGAAACAAACTTTGACAAAACCACTTTCTGTGCACAGAATTAGCTTTTATTGGGCAAATCATTCCTTCCGTTTGAATGAAATTTCACACAGTCTTTACAAAAGCCAAATCCCTAAAAACATTGCAAACACTGTTCATTCTTCAGAAATAAATGATAGTATGCAAATCTTATCCCTATCACTGTTGTAAAACTATTAAAATATTATTTTGAGGAACCCCAAATTTGTGTTAGATGGGTACTGCAAAAATATTTGAAATTATGAAAATCATGGATAGCCTAGGACTTAGGCTGTTTGATCCTGGATTATCTACAACTTATTGATGTCTTAGATGATGGACCAGACCTGGATATCTTCAACTTCCTTAGGACAGTATGGAGAAAGGCATTGTATTTGCTCACAAAGAAGAAAAGAGTGAGCAATCTCTTGTGAACTCCTGCTGCACACAGACTACAGCCCTTTGACCACACTATGAACAATGAACAGGTCCATTGAGCACAGATCTGGTCCAATGACCAATAGCACTGTATTTTTTAATATATGAGACAGACTTGGAAGGGATGGGAAAGCCAGCTGCTTGTCTGGCCCACCACCTATGCTGATGGATGATGACAGTGCACTTATTACAGAAGCACACAGGCTGACTGCAGCTGCAGGAAAGCAATGTAAAGAGCTTTGCTTAGCATGTCTGACTCAATAAAAACAATGTGGTTTTCTGACACCAAGATGGCTTAACAGTTCCAAGCCTTGAGCCAGATCCACTGTCACCATTCTGTAGATTCCAGAGTAAATCATCTCAACAGGGCAAATGTGTTATACAAGCTATTTATCTTCTTATTCAGGTGAGTCTATTGAAAAGCATGCCAACATGGATCATGATGATTTTAATGGGTTATCAGTACAAAAAAGTATTTATCCAATTTGTGTTGCTGTACAGGACTGGATTCTCAACTCAAAGCTCCTTTGAAAGCTTGTGTTACTTGACAGTCTGTAGCTGTTCATCTGTTTTTTTAATCTGTTCCTCTACCTGAATAGTGGGGGAAAAACCACTATTAACTTCACAATCCTGTAACATCAAGTACCATTTAATTGCCACGGCACTACCTCTATCATTTCATGCAATAAATAGAAACATTTCTTTTTATGTTTCATGCATTTGTATAGGTGTATATATACATGTAAATATGTGTGTCTACATAAATATATGATTGTTTATATTTTTACCAGGAAAAAACCAGAAAGAATTCATATCAGCCAACAGGTTAAATTCCCTCTTATTAGCATTTGACATCTTTTGAGGAAGAAAAGCATCATATACAAAGATCATCCAAATATTACTTGCAATCCCATGGACAAAGCAAACACTACAAAGGGACTTTGGAAAGGTGTTTGCAGACTGTTCTGTAGGAAGAGGGGGTTTGAAGAGCCCTTGTTACAGGTACTCTACAAACATACCAAGCTGTACACTGTATAACAACATCATTAATATCTATACGGTAGAGCAGGTACAACATAAGCTATACATTTCCTATGCAGATGCTTAAACCCCATGCCTGGAAGTGTTCAAGGACAGGCTGGATGGGGTTTTGAGAAACCTGGTCTCATGGAAGGTGCCCTTGCCTATGGTATTGGGGTTGGAACTACATGATCTTTATAGTCCCTTCCAACCCAAACCATTCTATTATTCCAAGATCTCGCTCAGGTAGTTATCAAATAGGAGCAGCAAAAATTAAAACATACCCACTAACGTGTTAAGAAATTTGAACTTTTAAACTGTTCGCTTGCAGTAATTAGATTTAAATTAGAAAGAAAATCTTCCTATTTCTTTTCATTTTGATCCCCATGCTTCTTATTTTGTACCTTGCCAGAGATAACATCAAAACTCTTGGTCCTCCTACCTTCCTACTTTCTTATTTTACTTCAACATCTCCAGTACTAAATGCATGCATGAATTCAAACCAGCTTGGCATCCTATAAAATCTCAGTTATCATTTGCATGGATGGGAAGCTAAAAAACTTCTAGAAAGACATGAGGTTTCAATTATTTTTCACAGAATCACAGTTCATCTTTTTGTTTAAAAGTTTTTAGCAACCTCATAAGTGATGATCAAGCCACTGAATGCTACAATAAAATAAATCCCTTGTGGTAGGAATCAGCTTTTCTTTGAAGAAAAGGAGGGAGCATTGTTGCCTGACTGATGGTGCCAAATAGGAGAAAGAGCTGACCAGCTTCTCCCAAAGAGAAGTGCTGGAACGCTTTGCTGTGTGTCCTTGGCAAGTCTTAGGCTGATACGGGCACTGTTAGACTGTCTCCATCTTTGGATCCCAACATGATGATCAGTTAACTTCTCATTAGAGAGCCCTCTGGGAACCAAGGTTGCACAGAAGACCTGAAGGTGCCCTCAGATCAAACAGAGACAACATTGCTTCTGATGAAGAAGCACTTTTTCCTTAGCTAGGTGGTTGAACCCTAACCACCTCATTCTACAAACTACAATGTCACATGGAAAGCTGGCACCCAGCAGGTCATCTATTCCTAGAAAGCCACGTTTGGAAAAAACGAAAGTCTCCAAATAAAATATGCAACAAACTCCAAGAGGTATCTGAAGACCTGAACTCTCAATGCTGATGAGAAAAGGTCAGAAAGATGTTGAGATGGCTCCAATCATTATATCTCTGGCTGGGAGTGCAGGGCCATCCTGAGAATGTGCTCCAACAGGTACAGCAATCCAGGAGTTGCTAGAGCAGGGGAATCATGTGTAGGTTTGTACTGGGTCTATCCGAGCCCCAGCAGCCTTAGCAGTGCTAGGAGATAACCCGCCACTGTTTTGACTGCTGTGAGGGAGAGGCAGAGGGGACACGAGCAGGTCAGGTGACCCAGACTGACCAAAGGGATATTCCAGACCACATGATGTCAGCTCAGATATAAAAGAACAGCAGGGGTGGGGGCACGGGGTTGTCTCCGATGGCTGCCTGCTGAAGGGACAACCAACACATAGGGCCCTGCTTCTCAGGATGCGAGCTGACCTTGTGGAATGGGAAGTAGAGATTAGATTCTCCTTTGCTTTGCTTCTTGCGTGTGCAAAATCTTTTTTTTTTGGCTTGTATTAAACTGCCTTGTCTTAACACCCACAAGCTGCTGTCATCTTATTGGTAAAGGGAAGGGGCGAGAGACTGTCCGGGTACTTGGCACCCAGCCAAGGCCAACCTGTTACAAAGTTTGTAAGTAATAAAGTGAAAACCAACTTCCAGACAGAAGAAGGGAAAAAAAAAAAAAGAAACTAAGTTTATTTTCATTTTATTTTTCACAAGAGAAATTTTTCAAGCCAAGTGACTAGGCAGACATTTTCACCATCAGTGCAGTCACCTAGACAAGGGTCTGGTGCCCAGCGTGGCACTGGGCCAGGCATCTCATTCCTGGCAGCAGGAAACAGCAGATGCCTTAGGCCCATGAGTAGCTGCAACCTGGCTGTGGGTTTGTGATGGGTCTGGTGATACCTTTAGGTGTGCAAAGTGCACATGAAAGAAACTGAAGTTGTAGTTAATGCTATGGGATCCAAGAGACACGTTCAGCTCTCAGCATTGCCCATCTCTGCCACACATGTTGCAACATTTTTCCTATTCATCCACCTCACCTATTTAGTCTATGCATGAAATTGCCACTTCTAGTCCCATGCCCAGCACTAGTCCACTGTTGCCTAGGGCCTGTAATAATAGAAAATAATAACAATCACAATCTTAGAAACCAGAACTTGAAAAACTTTCCAGTGATGCTCTGGTCAGCTTTTTACTTTCTCTGTGCACAGCCCACTCAGCACTGGTACCAATTCTACATTTGCCCTGATTAGGAGACAAATCTTTGTATATTAAAAAAAATTTTGCATAAGTCTCTTTTTTTTTTTTTTGTATAAGTGTAAAAGATTTTAAAAAACATCGGGGAGGAAAAAATTAAAGAAGAACTTAGTCACCAGAATATGAAAAAACTGCTTTTTATAGACACCCTGGTTGACTTCCAAGCTGCATCTGACAGCTAGAGAAACACAGTCCATCATGGCTATTTTTCCATTTCTAATCCTTTCCCTGAAGCCCTTCATTCTGTAGAACGTTCCCTCTCAGATCCCCCACACTTCATTCCACTCATGACTGGCTTAAGTGATGCATCTGAATGATCTGAGCTGTGTGAAACACAGCTTTGTACAAACCCGATGCCAGAGATGGACAGAGGAACTCAAACAGCTGTCACCATTTAAAAGGGACAGTGAATTTGAATTAAAATAAATTGGATATTAACTCTGTTGAGACTTATTTGGGTATAAAGATAGAACAAACTTTAATTAAAACAGGAAAATAAAAATATATGTTATGTATTAAAAAACACCCTTCTCAAAACAATATAAAAACCAGAAAATTAAACTGAGTATCTGATGTAAGAAAACATGAGTAGCCAGTGTTGTAGTGCTCTATTTATCTGTTTCTATATTTATATGTTTTAATATGTAGTTCTGTATCCCCAGTTTACCCTCACTCCCCCCATTCTCCCCACATATGGACTCAAACCACTCCTATCCCTCCCTAAACCACTCCCACCTCCCCTTCCCATTGGCCATTCCCCAATNGGGAAGAGGGGGTTGGTGAAAACAGGGGCTCCCACAGGGACTTCCCAGGGGAAATGCTCCCAGGGAACAGAGAGAGAAAATTAGAGATAGAGAACGAGGCTGGAACTGGCTACCCCCCCGGGATCTGGGGATCCATGAGGGCAGGACTGGGCTTGGGGACCCCGAGAAGACTGGTGGAGATGGGAAAAGGGGCTAGCTCCCATCCCTGAGATTTTGGGGACCCGTGGGGGTAGGACTGGGTTTTGGAGCTCCTGTGACCCTGATGGAGATGGGGAAAGGGGGGCCTGAGCCCGTGCTGCGAAGAGAGAGAGAGGGAGAGAGAAGGAAAGTCAGGGAAGGTTTTTTCTAGCCAACCCAGGAATTTGCAATGAGGAAGGGATTCAAGTTGATGATAGAGCTCCACGGTGTTTGGGAAACAGTCTCTTAGGTCCCGGTCTAGCCAGCACATGGTCAAAGATGGTGTCGTCAAGGTCCTGAGGAGCAGCAAGTCCATCCAGGAGTTCAGCGCAGCCGAAAAAAGCAATGGTGTCTGGGCTTTGCCAGTTTTATACCCTTTGTCCTTGCCCAGAATTCCTCGCGTCTCACGCATGCGTGTATGTCCTTTTTCCCATGCTTTTCCCACCCCAGGAGGGCGTAGCCTTGCGTCCCATTGGTCTGTCTTCTCCCCCGCCTACTTCTGGTCCTGAGCCGCAGGAAGTTTCTTTGTCTTTCACCGTGTGCTTTGGTCCAACCTGGGCACCCTGCACCGCCCCACCAACACAGTGGCAGCAGCCCGGGGGAGCACGGCCACAGGACCTGCTCCACAGCTATGGCACTCCTGAGCGCTGCAAGGGGGGACGGTGAGTGAGCCACCGCGTGCTAGCACCGTGCCGTGTGCCATGGTGAGCAGAATGGAACAGCCGACCCCATGCCGTGAGAGGGACGGCGAGTGCAGGCAGCGGCAGCCGGGGCCACACCCGACAGGGTGCCAACACTGCCAGCACGGCAGTGGCAGCTGTGGGACAAGTGTGGCAGGGGGCCGGCAGCAGCACGGAACCATGGGTGTGGTGAGCAGCACCAAGCTTCACAGCACGGGGAGAGGGGGACCCTTCCCCTGCACCAACCCCGGGCTGCTCCCAACCACAGTGGGGTTGCGGCAGGCCAGCAGCTCTACTCCCCAGCAGCACTGGGAGTGGAGCAGCCCTGCTCTGCCCGGCCCGGGGCGCAGAGCCGGCGACAGCGGGGGAGGGAGGGGGGCTGGGCCCACTGTGCGCAACCCCTGCAAAGGGGAAAATTTTTCCGTAAAATAAACCATAACATTACCCTTTGTTTTCTGCAGATGTGGTAATTTGGGAAATACATAGATTCTGAATCTGTCACACTAGACCCATTAGTCTTTGCAAAGAGTTACTGAGTATACTCATGTATGCACATGACAATAGAGAAATATATGCACATACAGGAGAGAAATCAGGAAAAATTATAGACCTTTCCTTTCCATTAACCTGACCCATCAGCTATACCTTACTAACCTGAGAGGAGTGGACACCCTACAGCTTGGAGTGGAGGGATTTGTTTTCCTTTTAAAAACAACATACATATTTTTTATTTATTCATCCTGTATGTTCAAGCTTTAGCAATAGTCCGTCCCATGTCAGACTTTACTGAAGACTTTGCATTGGTTTAAGAATTGTTATGCTCCATCAAGTCACAACTTGCTTAATCAATAAACAAGGTCAGATCCTCATGGGTTATCTAAGAGCGTGTTGCTCACTAATTCCAGCTGAGATGCATCATTACATATTAGATGAAGATACCTTTTCCCCTCCTTATTGTACCAATCATTGCTGTGGTATCAAAGCATTCACTTTTGACACACTCGGATTTTTCAGTTGATTGGTTTGGGACACTCTGGTTTACTAAAGGACCTCACAGATCTTTCTGCTGGGCTCTCATTTATTAATTATCAAAATTTTATTTTAAATGCACCATAATTCCTGTAAGTGGTTCATGCACCCTTCCCAAGTGTTGCCATGCATGGCACCTGGTGGGCAGTGTGACCCTGCTCACATCTGGTAACTCCCTTCACTGTTCACCTCTTTCTTCAGGATCCTCAGTGATTATATTCTGCAGCATGGGTTGTACACATTTCTCTTTCAGCCTGTTTAAGCCCAGTCATCTTCCCTTTTTCTTATGTTTTTGTCTCTTGGTCCATTTCTAATCATTAACACCACTTTTCGTCTTGTTCTGTGACTGCTTAGTTTCCTTAATAGCCTTTTGTGAGAGATTTTGTAAGAGACTTTTTGAAAGCTTTGGTGATCTTCTCCTGAGCAGAGGGTATGACATCATGTCAGAGCCAACAATTACCTTCCCTCTGTCTCCCTCCAAAATCTGTCAAGGTGAGAAGAGTGGAGGGGACTGAACAGCCATTATATATATACTGGCTGGCATAGCCTCCTCCATCTGATGGTGCTTTCCATGGGAATTGTAGTTGCATTCAATTTGGCTGAATTTTGAGGGCTATTTTTGCAAGGTCTAAAAACCTCAAGGAAGTTACTTTTAGTCATGTAAATGGTCTTGATTTTAATTTATTAAAGAAAGAAAAGCATGCCCCCTCTGCTTAACTTTAGTCAGCTTTCCCTGAGTATAAAGAAGTGAGATGGCTGGAGCAGAAGCCAGGTGAGTATAGATCCCTGATTTTCTGGGATGGCTCCTCTGAAACATGACAGGATCAAACAGCCTGAGAGGAGATGAATGGGGGAGAGAAAAGCTGATCCTGTCTGTGAGGAAAGGGTTGTCAGACAATGATGACAGCTTGGGGCAGTGAATAAAAGTCCTTTAGATCTTCCACAATATTTCCCTCCACATTGGGAAAGAGGTCAGGAGAAGAGAAGTAGGTTTGGGGGAGAGGTAGAAAAAGGACCAAAGAGGGGAGTTGTAGAGTACTTCCAAGCATACAAAGAATTGAGCTGTAAGCAGAGTTACTACCGTTAAGGAAAGTCTCGGGGATCTTTAGAGAGCAGAGTGACCATAATTCATCAATACTCTTTAGTACAGAACATAGACTATTGAGCTGCTACTCAGTAATTCTGGGTGGATGGATTGTCCAGAGTTTTAAGTCTCCTCTATTCAGGTATACTAGGCATGTGGACATATGAAGTAGAAGTAGAGAGAAGTAGAGAGAAGTACCAGTACAGGTACTTTGTTGACCTATGAGGTACAGTTGACCTATGAGAGAGCAGTTCTGCGGAGAAAGACCCAGGAATGTTGATGGATGACAAGCTGACCATGAGCCAGCAGTGTGCCCTTGCAGACAGGAGGGCCAATGGTATCCTGGGGTCCATTGGGCAGAGTGTGGCCAGCAGGTCAAGGGAGGTGATCCTATCCCTCTACTTGGCCCTAATGAGGCCACATCTGGAGTACTTTGTCCAGTTCTGGGCTCCTCAGTACAAGAAAGACAAGGAGCTACTGCAGAGGGCCCAGCAGAGGGCAAAATGATGATGAGAGGTCTGGAGCATCTCTCTTATGAGGAGAGGCTGCAGGAGCTGGGCCTGCTTAGTCTGCAGAAGAGAAGACTGAGAGGGGATTTCATCAAGTATCTCACAGGTGAGTGCCAAGGGAATGGTGCCAGATTCTTCAGTTCCAAGTGACAGGATAAGAAGCAAAGGCCATTAACTAGAACATAAGAAGTTTCACTTCAACATGAGGAAGAACTTCTTTACATTCAGGGTGGCAGAGCATTGGAACAGGCTGCCCAGGGAGGTCATGGAGTCTTCCTCTCTGGAGACATTTGAAATCCACCTGGTCACTTTCCTGTGTGTCCTGCTCTAGGTGTTGGACTAGATGATCTCCAGAGGTCTCTTCCAACCTTAACAATTTTGTGATTCTGTGAAAGGCATAACTTTGAAGAAAACCAAGCCCTGTTGGCTTTTTGCCAGCAAGCAATCTGCACAGGGAAAAAGCAGGCATTTCAAGATCATTTCAAACTTTGGTTTGTTTTACTAAGGGGTAAATTTGCCAGTGTTTGGATTAAAAGAAATTCATTCTAGTAGTTGCATAACTGGGTTTTTTGGGTTTTAATTTGGAACTTCCCAAAAATTAACAAATGGATTTAGAATCTCCATTAGAATCTGTATTTAAATAATAATTATTGAACAGTCTCCAAAACCAGGCACATCTTCTCTAAACCATTTTCTCCTTCTCTTCTTATGTAGGAATTCACCCTCACTTGAAAGTATCATCTGTGGAGATCCAGGGACTTTCACCTACTGGTCTAGCTTCTGACAGCAGGAGCCTTTGGTTACAGCTGGTGCTGTATCTTTTTCAATAAACTCAGGTGTTGGCATGTAGGAACTGATGCTGCCTTAAGGGGCTTGGGAAGCTTTTGAGACAGTAAATGCTGTCAGATAAGATGATTAAAAGATAACAGTAATGCAAGAATGAATTTATATAAACTTAGCCATGAATGCAGGGATAAAAGTAATTAAAAGGCTCTAACTCTCAGATGGTAGTGAGATTCTGGCATGCTCTTCTAAAGAATATAAACTGCTCTAAAATGAAGCTAATTCAGTTTGAGAAAGTGATTATCTGACGTGACTGGGGGCAGAAGGGCTGCTGCATTACCTGAGGCTGCAGGGTTAGGAATGGCCCTATTTAAATGCCAGGATATATGCAGTGGTGTACCTGAAGCCTCTCAGACAAAGAAGCTGGCAGTCAACTGCGTTGCAGAGACAGCCTTTTCTTACAGGCCAGTTTCTGATGGCTCAGGCGATAAGCAAACAACACCCATCTGATTCTAATGGACTAAAGCTATCCCTACATCTTTATATAAGATAATGTATCTGATTTTAAGTCCAAATAAAATAAAAATGCTTTTCATGGATAAAGACACTGTTTTAGTTTTATTTGATTGGTACTTAAGCAAAAGACCACTGCCTGCTGTGCTCTATTGGCTTGCAGATGCTATTCCCATGGGTACAACCATGACCAGCTTAGAGCCAGCCATCTTCATTAAGCCACTCCTTAGTAACTCTAATCCTGGTGTTATATATTCCCTCTGGAACCAGCAGGCAAAACCTGTCATTTTCCCAGAAGGCCAGTATTTTCTCTTAACTGTTTTCATTTCCATTCTTTAAAGCCCGCATGGGAAAAGGTGAGATTAATGTGACCTAACTGCAGCACTCAACCCTTTAGCTTTGCTAAAGCTAATGGGAATTGCTTGGGGCTGCAGCAGTGCACAAGCAAACCTGATTGTGGGCTTAAAAACAATGTCTTCTGCATATGCCTGATCACAGAAGTTCCCTCTGGTCTTAAGGCCTTACCTAAGATCAGAATTGCACCCAACAAAACTGTAGGAGTGAAATTTTAAAGTATCTAAAAACTTGCACTAGTACAATTCTGCCATTAATGTCACTGATACTTTTCCCACCTGTTAAACACCTATATAACCTCTGCCATGCCATACTGCTGGTCTGTGTGTGTGATGTGGATGTAGGACTGGGGAAAAGCATTCCAGAACCCCTAAAAACTGGAGGCCCTTGGTCTCCTGAGATAACAGAGGACCAAGAGATCCTTAATGTAACCAAAGAATGCACCAGTATTCCAACTCATGTGCTCAGGATACAGGATTCCCTTTCATAGCTTTCAGTTGGATGACCCACTGTCTGGACCCCTGGTAGCCACTTTGCCATAGTGAAATCTCTGTTACTTCTCCAGAAATTAATCACACCACACAAACAGTAATGTTTCTTAATGAAATGGAAGTTCTCATATACTTACAAAAAGACCTAGTGAGTGGATATAACATTCTCTGGAGTGAAAGGAAGCTATGCTTTCCGATCTCCAATAGATTTCAAATCAATTCAACTTCAGCAACGCAATTGGTTAATTTCTTTTCAGATTGATTTCTGTAGCCATGATTTCAGGGAGCTGGAAGATGGAAGGATGGAGAACAGGGATGAAAGCTTTGAGGAGTTATTTCCTCCAAGAATAGAACGATGGACATCCCCAAACTATTAAAGACAGGCTTATGATTCTCTTTACTTGCATCTCTTTACTTGCATCTGACCGTCGTTTCCCATAAATCCCCTGATTATATCTCAGAATTTTTGCAAGGAAATACACAACATTTTCAAGAGGTTTAAATGACCCTTCTCATATCAAGTGGAGTTAATTGAGACACCTAATAACAGTATTTTTTTCCTCGGAAAATTCTGATTTGCTGGAAGTAAAGCATTATACAGGAAAATCTGCATTCGGAGACCTTTTTTTCAACATTTTCAAGAGCATTTTATAAAATGTTGAAATTATCAAAATAAAATGTCTCAAGAGTTTTGATGTTCAAAATTCTGGTTTTCCAGCTCAATGCTATTTTGTTTAAAAACATAACCAAATTAAATTCAAAGCCCTTACTCAGGATGGAAAAAATGCTGCCATATCTGATAGCCTGTTCTACACAACTTTTGTGAGCATCAATTACACCATAAAGCAAAGAAAGGTCAGAGTCTCTAAGCAAAATTCATCACTTCTCTGTGTCTTGGGTAGTCAGTTAAAACAGTGCAAAGTGCGTCTCAAGCATTATTACTTGTTTATGAGTACCATTGTTCAGCAGAACACCATTATTCAAGTAAAAATATGTTTTAAGAAACAGCTATAGCTGGTTTTCTGCCATCTGGAAAAAATGAAGGAGACTGACTCTAAGATATGTTTGTGACATTTGTAATGTAGATATGATGTGGTATGCATGCACAAAACCTGCAGGTAATGGCTTTTCCTTGTGAGCATACAAGGCACTTTTGGGTGATTTATTGAATTGCTTTTCTGCAACGGTAAGGAAAAAAACATTATGAGGGTCTAAGTAGGGGAGTAAATCTCCCAAAGGTGCTCTCTGCCCCTCAGTGCAGCCGTCTCAGTGTCCCACCGAGGTGGCTTTTAGTCCTGGAGTGCAGTCAGACACCATTAATCCCCTACTCGTGGCAGTCCCACTGCACTGGTTACCCCACTCCACACTGAGCAGGATGAGGCTGAGATTGCAGGAAGGGGGTTCAGGGAAACATGAGTTCTGTTTTCTGGCCATACTTCTGTCAGTCAGAATAGATGGTGGTTAAAAAACAAAAATAAGCACAGCAAGGGGTATGTAGGATCACAGCGAGTTAAAATTTGGGGTATGACCTGGGTAAGTTTGGAAAATACACTTTTTCCTGAATAATGCCCAGATCATCTCATCCACCCTGTTGGTATATTTGCCTGCTTTAGCAGGTATTTACTGTTTCTGTCCTGGAGGCTGCTGAGTAAAGTGGCCTGCTCTCCCCTACTGCCCCATCCTCACCTCACTCTGGTGTCTGAAATGAAAGACTTGGCTGCAAGAAGAGGCACCCATGGTGTGCATGTGTGGACAAGTGCATAAGTGCATGCTTTCCAGAAGATGAAGCTCACCATGAATTTTTTCCTGGCATCTCCTCTCAGTGCAAGCAAAGCCATTAGAACCCTGAGATGGAGGTTGTGTCCAAAACTAATCAAATCTTGAATTTTGTCTCCACTCAGGAGCACAGACCCAAGGAGGAAGCTCTCTCTACTCTTTCCCCCTGCAGATCAAGCCTGAACCAGAGAGAAGAGGGAAACATGTGCTGTGTTTACCAGAGGCAGTGTGCACCCAAAGATGAGGCAGGAGTGGTGGGAATGGAGCTTGCTGTGACTTTTGCCACTTCTTCTACCCACTCACATTCTCGCCTGCAGCCCCTGCCTGACCTCTGTCAGGCTGCAGGAGCTCACAGCCTCCCTAAAGCATCATGCTGGGCATCTTCTTGCCTGGCTGCCAGGATAGATGCCTGTGGTTGTAGACACCCTTGGCCAAATTCACTACCTGACATGTTGAGCATGTGTAGTGTAAAAACTCATTTCTATCCCTCAGCAGCAGTACATTTTGCCAGAAGTATGCTCAAGTCAAGACTCTGTCCCTCACTCTGAAGGCTGAGAATGGGCTTAATCCTATACATATGAGTCTATACATCAGTGAGAATATTTTCAAGTGCTTACACGCTCTCATGCAATACAGCATCATATGTGTTCTGTGAGAGTAGACAGACATGGGCATTATCAAATAATCTGGCTGCAGTTTTAAATACATAATAATGTTAAAATTTACAAAACTGACTGCTTATATCTAAAAGCCATTATGTACTTCGCACACGAAAGCACTTTATGTCATACACACATAATAAAGAAATGGAAAGTCTGAATTGCTCCACAAGCGTGAGACCTCATCACCTTCTAAGATATAAGAAGAAAAGGTTCACATGGAAAATTCAGACTGGGGCTAACAGGCTGGATTAGAAGATCTGGTGACATGTATCAGAAAACTGAACTTTTTTTTTAACAGTACTCTTCATATAATGTGATTTAATTCAACAGAATTATCATAGTACTCTTTCAGGTACAATTCAAATGCATTATCACAGAATCACAGAATACACTGAGTTGGAAGGGATCCACAAGGATCAAGTCCACCTCTTAACCCTGCCCAGGACCATCCCCAACGGTCACATCATGTGCTTGAGAAAATCATCCAAACTTTTCTTGAACTCATATTTTGGGTTATGACCATTTCCAATTTTCAGATTTTGGGCTACATATGACCATTTCCCTGGGGAGCCTGCTCCAGTGTCCAACCACCCCCTAGGTGAAGAAACTTCTTCTAATATTTAACTTAAACTTCCCAGACACAATCTCAGGCCATTCTCTTGGGTCCTGTCACTGGGCATCACAGAGAAGAGATCAGCACCTGTCCCTCCTCTTCCTCTCAGGAGGAAGTTGTAACTGCAATGAGGTGTCCCCTCAGCCTCCTCTTCTCCAGGCTGAACAGACCAAATGACTTCATTCACTTCTCATACAGCTTCCCCTCAAGGCCCTTCACTATCTTTGTTGCCCTCCTTTGGACACTCTCTAAGAGCTCAGTATCCTTCTTATGTTGTGGTGCCCAAAACTGCACACAATATTCAAGGCACAGTGGTTATTCTGATTGTGAACAGATTTCCTCTAATTTACTACAAGATTCATGTTTCAGAGAAACAATATAGAAATTATACAATTCAAAATGTGATGCACCTAATCCAGTTCTACATATACTGAGTAATACTTTAGAACTTCTAGCATCAGCAGTTATTTTTGAAGTTAACTATTTAAAATTTTTAGTATTTGCCTTAATGCTCATCTCATCTCTAAGGTGGATTTTCCTAAGTTAAATTTTCATAAATAAGCAGCTATTAACACAGAAAGGTAGGAACCTTCCCATGCAACAGCGTCTGAGGTTAAGACAATATCTGCCAAGGAAAGGTAGGAACCTTCCTGGAATGGAAAGAAACTCCTCCTCCACTTTACTACACCCTTCCAATCAAGAAACTTTCAGTCAAAAATTTAGAAAAAGGAAGTAACAATTATTTACTAAAATATATATATAAAATCAAGAAACAAACAGTAACACAACAGTAACAAAAAATATCACCCCAATAAATCCTACCCCCCCACTCCTTTCATGTATTTTTCCTCGGTGTGGTCACAGCTGTGGGGGAAAACAGGCAGGTCCTGGGGGCTCACCACAGTTGCTGCGAAGTTCACCCGGACACGGGAGCTGGGCCGGGCGAGGCAGTGACAGCAGCAGAGGTGATCTGGTCACAGGGAAGCAGTCGGGACCTCTCCACCATGTGCCAGGAGAGGGAGAGTGTGGGGAGAAACAGCACCAGTGAGGCAGCGCCGGGGCCTTCTCCCAGGGGTTGCTCCCGAAAACCAGCAGGATGGGCTGGTCAATCACAGAGATTTTTAATGTCCAGAGTGAGGGGTGAGAAAAGGCAGGCTTTCTTGCCTTTGGCACTTCCCTCCCCTGCACAGCCATCCTAGACCAGGGAATCTGCCTGCCACCCAACCATCAGCATCATTAGCTCTCAGGTGGAAAACAATGAAGTCTGCCATCCCACCCCCACTGAGGAATTCTGTTCTCAGCTTAGTGGTTTATCTTTTCCCTTCCTCAGTTTTGCCAGCATCTCATGGTAGTAATGGGAATATTTCACCAAAAGGAATCTAATCCATAACAAACATCAACCAGCTTAGTGACACGGTGAGCAAAAGAAAGGTCAGAGAAAAAAAATATTAATGTAGAAACTGTATCCATTGACAATTTGGCCTCCTGTGGATTTCTTCCTCCTGGTCACCTCTGCTTGTGCAATGTACAAGGACGGCCCATGCTTGAAACCTCTATCTCTGATTTGGTTGTTCTGCATTCATGAGGATTTACAGGCAAAGGACTGTATTCCCCTTAGTGCTTAAAGAAACTAGATTAAAACTGGGATGAATGGAGAGAAAGAGGAAACAAGGAAATCCTGAGTTATGGCTCTAGTTCATCACCATTTCTGCACATTATCTCTCCTGTGTTTAATAATTACTTCTCTGCAGGAAGAACTGTGGTCTTTTAGTTAAAATACATGACCAGCAAATCAAGACACTCAGCTTCTAGTTTCAGCTTTGGTACATTTGTTTTTTGGCTTTGGGGAAATTATGTCTGTGCTGCTTTTGGCTGGGGTAGAGTTAATTTTCTTCATGGTGGCTAGTATGGGGCTATGTTTTGGATTTGTGATGAAAACAGTATTGATAATTCTGGGATGTTTTTGTTGTTGCTGAGCAGTACTTGCAGAGAGCCAAGGCCTTATTTGCTTTTCATACTGCTACCTTGGTGAGGAGACTGGGGGTGCATAGGAAAGTGGGAAAAGACCCAGCTGGGACAGCTGACCTCAACTGACCAAACAGATATTCCAGATCATATGGTCTCATGCTCAGTATATGAAGTGAGGAGAAGAAGGAGAAAGGGGGGACATTTGGAGGGATGGTATTTGTCTTCCCAAGTAAGTGTTACACATAATGGGGCCCTGCTGTCCTGGAGATGGATGAACACCTGCCTGCCCATGGGAAGTAGTGAAAGAATTCTTTGCTTTGCTTGCATGTGCAGCTTTTGCTTTCCCTATTAAATTGTCTTTGTCTCAACCCATGAGTTTTCCAGCTTTTACCCTTCCAATTCTCTTCCCCATTGCACCAGTGTGGGATTGCATGAGCAGCTGTGTGGGGCTTGGTTGCTGGCTGGGGTTAAACCACAACAATATCCTTCCTACCCACCATAATTTTCACAAATGTCAAACAGGTTAACAACTTTGGCAGGGAGCATGACTATTCACCTCCTCATCCCAGTCAGCCCAGGTCCCCTGCTGTCAGTCATTCAGAAGGACACTCCGCCCTCCTTACAAGGCAACAAGGAGCAGGAGTCCATCTTCAAAGCCACCAATTTCCCTTACCTCTCTTTCCTCTGTGACCACAGAGAAACTCCAGGCCCTTACGCAGACAGCCTGCTTTAGAAGGCTAATCAGGACAGCATGCCATCCTCCCATGTCCACAGGCAAAGCAACATGTTTTCACATATAATCGCTGTTAGGTTTATACCTTGAGATTAATCACAGACACTTATTTTCACATTTTTCAAATAAATAAGCCAATGAAAAATACTCTTAATATTCTAGCAATCAATTATAATTACTCCAATAATAACCATTTTTCTCTCATTGATAAATCTGTTTTATATATTTATGGGCTCTAGTGCAAAGATGTGAATATTTGAAGTGCATATTGAAACCATGATGTTACAAAAGGTTTTGATTTCTATAGTACACTTTTTTTGCATAGACTTGTAACAACCCAGTCCTGGAGCCACAAGTTCAACCAGAAGTGTTATTTTTAAAAATATATTTAGGGCTTCAAAATATTTCGCTTAACCAATTTTTTGCAAAGCCTTTAGTTCAATATTATCTCAACTTCATGTACAGAGAAAATAGTGACACGCTTTCCCAAAAGAATTTCTTTTTAATTTAGTGAGAACATAAACATTTTGGCAAAAGGTTTCAGGAGTAACATACAACCATGGAAGAAGCACCCCACAGAAGCACCCAACACAAAGCTTAGCAGAATACAGCCCATGAGTTTTAAGTTACCCAAAAGAGATTAAGGAAGAGAAAAGAAAGAAAAGAGATTAAAAGAGTAAAGAAAGAAGGAAAAAGATATTAAAATAACAGAATTAAATAGCTACTACCAAAGAATCATGTGGAAGGCCACATTGTGATGGCAGGTCCTAACAGAAAGGCAAGATGGAGCCCCTCTCCTGCTGTATTTATGTGGTCTGGCCACTGTGGCCACCCCTCCCAGGCAAGAAATCCAGGTCACTGACCGCTCAGTGCCCTCCAGGCCAAAGTGAGGGGTGCTGCAGCCAATTAAAGGCTCCAGGGGGACTGGTGTGGGTGGGCTACCAGGCAGGTCTTTTCGATTTACATCCTTTGTCACATGGCATTTGGCAATCCTGTGCCTTCCACGCACCAGGGCTGCAGGCCATGTACCTTTTGTGAGGCTGCAGGCTTGGCCCTCCCTGCACAGACCAACAGCTCCTGCACACCACCCACACACACAATTGGGTTTGTTCCAACCCAAATAATTCAGTAAAATTTGAATCCAGTATCTCACAAGACTGATGTCCATTAGTTTGCAAACTGGATGCAATTTTGTACTTCGGTATGTACAGTGCCCAGTCCCTTTACAGATCCCTCACTCAGCACTTAAAAAATTCATTGAAGCCTTTGTATTTTACTTCTAAAAGTTGACCTTAAGCTTATCACTTGCTTAGAAAGTCCTGTATTTCTCAGCAGCAAAGAGTATCTTTTGGTATCTCAAATGTTAAGCAAAAGATCCATTGTGGCACAGTTAATCAAGGGAGGAGGCATGAGATATGAGTCCTTTGGACAAAGTGAGGAATATCGATCTAGTTATTTCCCCTTTGCAAGCTCACGTGCTCCATGGGTGCTGGTGGATCACTGTGGACTTCAACAAAGTTGAATTTTGCAGTTTTGAAATAAGTGAGAAGAGTCAAACTTAAAAAATCATGGGGACAAGTGCAATAGAATAGATTTCAAATTGTAATTGCTTTTTTTAACCTTAATAGTCCTGCAACTTGTCTCCCATATTAGAAAACATGATGTATTTCCTCCTGTTTATTAATTGCACTGGGCTAATGAAGAAAAAAACCAAGTAAAATATGCCTCTGAGTCAAAATGGTCTTTGCCAGGAATAACAGCAGAGCTCTTGCACCAGTGCCTCATTAGTTCAGGGAAAGCAGATCCCTAAGGAAATGATGAGGTGTAAATACATTTAAAACAGTTTAGCCTTGCAAGTAAAGGGGATGGCAGATTTTTAAAACAGTGGTGGCTCAATGATGCCTTAACACTGTGTTTCACGTATCACAAATTTTTAGCTAGGTTCTCCAGAATGTTTATAAACATATTTATATATCAGTCTGTATAAAAAATGGAGTGATACTATTACAGATATATACTTCTGATCTGTGAAGTGCATGTGTGCTGCTGGTCATCTCTAACGGGTAGTGGCAACAATCCCTGTTAGATGTACTTGATAGAGGCACAGAAGGATCGCTCTGCCCCATTGACACTCCAACCCCACTCTGTTCTGCCAAACAAACTGACTTGTTTTGTGTTCATGTGACATACACAAACATCACAGGGTCAGTGCAGATCATGCTGAATCTGGATGAAGAAAGTTCAAACTGCTGGACAAAATCCTACTGCTGACAGAGACTCACATGTAGGTAGCTCACACAGGTTTCTGAAGATCTCATACCTGGAATCAGCCTACTCTCCACACCCAGTTCCTCCAAGACAGCTCCGTGCATCCCAGCTGCTGATCTAGCTCGTGATGGGTTTTCTCGTTTGGAAAGATCCCAGACTTGTATATCTCTAGTAGAAAGGATACCAAGATGTCTAAAAGACAGGTGCCAACTCCAGTCTACACAGTGAGACTTATATATTCAGCGGTCCTTACACACTGTAATAATGTCATCTTTTGGCCAAGAGATGTCTGAAGATAGATACAAAGGATTCATTAGTCAGTCTTTGAGATGGAGCTATATAAAACAGCTGCATAAAATTTTCTCAAATCACATCAAGCTCATATGAAATATTTGTTTAGGAAAGTAATTTAACAAAAGATGAACAAAATCAGTGCCCAGAGGTTTAAATGAGAAAATTCCCATCAGCATAAAAAGACTAAATATATCATCAGCACAAGATACTTTGATACTATTATGTCCAGTGGTAAATAAATGTCCTCTGTGGCAAACTCCAGACAGGTCAGAGACAATAAGAGAGAATACACCTTTGTTATGTTTTAGATCACTGGAAAAAAGGTGTCATGCATATCACTTAAATGAGCAACCTGAGGCCAAAACAAATCTGTGATAGGCACACCTCACAGGCCACTGCTGCAGCAACTCCTCTCAGGTATTCTGGTGAAGCAATAACCCTGTCTTATGTTACACAATACAGGCAGGAGGCAGTACCTTATTCAAAGGTGATACTCAGGCACACTTTAAATTCTAAGTCTTAGAATACATGGCGAGTGTATTTCTGTGTCCATTAATAAGATATCCCTTACTGCTCAAGGCTTCAGTGTAACAATCTGGCAGCAATAGGCCCTGTTTCCACTTAACACATAGGAGCAAGATTGCATCCATCCTGAGCTGCCAAAAATTTATGAAGCAAAAATTCTCTAGGGAAAGACATAACTTTATATGACATTACTGGATATTTACATTTACAGTGGGACGTGGGACCTCTCCATTAGCAGATATGTGTGAGAAAATATGTGAACCCAGTCATCCTTCTTGTGCCTGTACATCTGGGAAAGCTACTGCATATCAGTTATTTCATCTGAAGGCTCCACTAACTGTTTTTACTGGCTCCGATCTTCCTCTAAGCCAATGTCAGCACTGAAAATTTGATTTTACAATGTATTTGTCTGTTTTGGAGATGGGAATGAGGTTAATACCCACCACCACCAGCAGAAATAAACTCAGTTACAGACATGTGAATATCAGGAGTAAACAACCATTCAGAGATTCACCCAGATTTCACATGTTTCAGTTTTGACACCCTAAGATGCTCTGCAAAGAATTCCCCATGAGAGTTTGTGGAGCTGTAAAAATTGGGCACTTTTGGAAAAGCCACATATTTTAGGTGCCACTTTGAGCAGGACAGTTTCATACTGAAATTTTTGATTGTGACTATGGACAAGTTTTTCCCTGCATTTGCTTAATGGGATGCAGGGCAGAGAGACAGAATGTTCCAGGGCAGGATGTTCTGTCATCCCCCAGGAGGAACGATGCAGGTTGTCCAAATCCACCTTCAGCCCAGGCAGGGCAAGGAAGGACTGGGAAAACTCTGCCAGACCTCACAAAGTGGGACCACTTACAAGAGAATTTCCGAGACATCGCAAGAAAGATTTTTCTGCAGGAATAGACATGGGTGTCTGAGCATTACTGAATAAAAGCAAAAATTTAAAAAAGCATTTGGGAATCATGACATTTGTCCATAGACACAGTTCTGCAGGATAAGTGTTTTTCTTTTCTCATTAGGATACTCTAGTTCAGAAAGACTGTATTAATGAACATGCCCAGCAACCTCTGTAGAGGACTCCAGCCATTGTCAGAGAGGGGCATAGAGCCTGGCGGTATCAGTGCTGCCCTACAGAACAGTACCTTAAACTCCAAGGCTGGGCGTTGCAACAAAGCTTGTATCTGCTCAACTAAACCAGCCAAGGTGAAAGGAGAATCCTCACAGGTCTGTGAGTGTCCTTGTAATTCAGTTGTATCTTCTCTGTCCAGCCCTATATTCAAGTCTGAGAAGCATCATCATGTTCTGGGCTAAATATTTCACTAACACTAATGCAGTTTTGTGGGAGATAAATCCACCACACACACAGAGGAATAAGCCTACTGCTAGGTTACCAGCAGGACCCCAGGAGCCTGCTTCACTCTCACAGACAGCTTGAGCACTAATTGATCCCATAAAAGGTGCCAGGGGTCTCCTGTTACAGACTAGGAACAAGAAAGGACACACCACACCACCATCCTTTCCAATGTTCTCAGGTCTTCAAACCAGCTTGAGCTGGATTATTCAAGTCTGAAGGTAAGAAAAAACCTTTTAGCCAACTGATGTAGCTACAGGCCAAATATAGTACCTGGTGCAGCATTATCCAGATATCAAGACTGGAAAATTGCCAGAAAACACATCAAGACTAGCCAGGATCCACTAATGAACTTCATGGGAGTTTTCAATTTGCTTTGTGGACAACACTCCCTTCCACCACAAACACCAAGGAATACAAGAGTGGCAGTCTCTGAAGAGGCAGAGTTACTGACATATTAGAATAAACATAGAACTGGCTTGAGTCTCTCTCACGGTCCATAGGAAGATTACCCTGCCTTCCTTCTGAAAAGCAGCAAGGAAGGGCATTACTGATGAAGCGAAGGTTCCTTAACGAGGGAAATGATACACTGCAGGTACCTCAAATGGAATTTGTTTCTCCCACAGTAAAATAAGATTTGTTTCTGACTCTGCTGAAAGACTGCAGCTAAGTCTCACTCAAAACCCCAGACCCAAGAGCCTGAGATTGCAGGTGATCCTTAAAATTGTAAAAGACACTTGATTCAACCCCACTTCATGCCTAAACAATAGTTTGAACCTTCATTTAACATTTAACTAGAAAAGCCTAACATTTTCCAAGCCTCATTGGGTTTTCAGTGACTAAATTGTACAATAAAATTGAATGAAAAGTTCTAAAGAGGTAAAACTCGGGCAGTGTTTGTTCCTCCTCGTTTGCTTCTGTGTGTTACTTGGATTTACCTGTAACAACACTACATAAAACACTGGTGCACGTTCAGCAGTGCCCCTAGAGCAAAAAAAGATGATGATAGGAGATCTCGCTACAGCTTCTGCTATTAAGTTTTTGGGAGAGCTGAGAAGAGATTGCTCATTAAATAAGTGTTATAAAGCATTCAGCACTGACAGACTAGTTCAGAAGTAGAAAGTCAAAGGTCAGCTGTTCCCACTAGAAAAGTATCCATTGCAGCCAAGGAGTTATTATTGCCTACTGTCACAGCGCCCTTCCCAGAAACGGGGGAGAGGTCTTGGAGAAGTTACAGAAACTAAAATAACAGTGATTAATCAGGACAGCAGTACATAAAGGAGTCAGAATGACAAGGCAATTCAGAGAGCAGTCCTGTGCCACAGAGAGGAAAGTATCTGGAAACTGCTTTTACTGTATCCTTCTGCCATTCACTAATGAGCAGATATATGTACACTGAGGAAAAAAAGCAGGCTTTGGGTCTATGTCAGCTGATGAAACAGTTCATAGAAAAATGAGAGTATTTTTTAATTGCTTCTTGAAGATAACAAAAAAAAAAATCACTTTTCCCATATTTTCACCTGTACTTAGAGTATCTAATGTGCTCTACCTCGGAGCACACTGTAAATATTTCTGAAAAGCAGAATCTGACTCATAAATTATTGGCATTCTGTGCCAGACAAGCTTGTACTAATGTTTAAAGAAGCAGATCACCTGGGAGAAACGTGCTCTACAAGTTGCAGGAGAAACTAAAGAGACAATTAATGGGCATTGGCTGTGCAGCACGTATTGTTCCCATGTCGTTCAGGCCAAAGTTGACTGCCTGCCAATAGATATAGAAGTAATTGTCAACAAGATTTACAGTTACTTTCTCATTTGCACAGTTAAAGCAGAAAGGTTGAAAGAATTACGTGATTTGTTGAAGGTCTGTGCTAACAACTGGTAGACCATAGCACCCTGCACCAGTGATCGGTAAAAAACACAGACTTCACATTTTTCTTGATTCTGTAAGTTATTCTTCATGGCAGAAAGCTGAACTGCCCTCCTATCATCAGCAACTGTTTTTCATTTTACACATCCATTCATAAAGCCATTCTTCTTGTTGCCAAACAAGGCACCAGGAAAGTTCCAATCCTACCAGTGATGGAAAAATGAGTATTTTTTAGCAAGCTGCACTTTAACATAATTAAATTAATGACATGGTCTTTCAGCTAGCAGCTCCTGAATTGGCCAGTCTCGTATGTGAACACGAAGGGTTTATTTAATTAAACACGTTAGACTGCAGTCTGATGATATGTATCTCCCCTCTGCAAAAATATAAAACGGGAAAGTAAACACACCCTGAATGTCCAGGAAGTTGGTAAAAATAATCACATAATGGCAGAAGATTAGAAGGATCTTTGAAGTCTTTAGGAAGCCCTGTTAATAATATTACATGACTGCATTTATCATTCAAACACACAGAATAGAAGATACAAATTACTCTGAAGGAACAACTTGGTCCAGAAAACCTGCGACTTTCTTTCAGGCTGCAAAAGGGAAAAACAACTATTCAGGATCACTGTAGAGACTCGGGTAGTCAGTCTGCAGATGTGTCCAGGAGCTACTGGATTGAAGAAGGATACATAATGTCTTCTTTTCGGTGGCTTTCTGGAATATCTCTAGAGCCTCGAGTAAACTCCCTCCTCCATTAGTATATGGAAGGCAATGAGATTCATCATATCATCAAGGTCAAGGACATTCATTCCTAGACTATCTTTTGCAAAAATGACTGTACCTCTCTACTGACTCCTTCACAGCTCCTCCTGGTCAGCCCCACAGCCTTCTCCTCTTGGCAAATCCTCCCACTGGGGCTCACAGGAAGGGCAGAGGCAGTACTTCTGCTTTCCTTATTCCCAGCTAACACAGCATCCAACAAGCTTTGACTGGTTTTTAGCTGCGCCCCACTTGCTAGTGTTTGCTTTGTGCTCTGACAGTGTAAACTATGACAAAAGTGGCTCTTTCAGCCTTTTGTGAACAGGGTCTCCAGTTCCTGAAGGAGAGTGCAATTTGTAAATGAGATTCTGAAAATGAGATTCTGAAACAGTTTGGTGCTATCCACACAGGTTTATGAAAACATTTCATAAGCCATCTCAGCTGGAAGCAAACTTAATTCAGCAGAGGTGAAGTTCTTTGTCATGGGCAGTGTAAGCAGGGCTTAAGCTCAGCAGAAATTAATTGGGCTAATCAAAATTTGTAGGATGAATCCATTAGGATTTGTATTTCCCACCAGCATTTAAGAATGTGGCAAATGTTACCCATTAGAGTAATTGCTGTGTGATTGTCATAGTCATACTGTAGGCCAGAATCAATAGCCTGCAGTCACTCAGCAGTGCCAGACTCTGAAATTACAGCAAATTTGATGTATCAAATTAAGGGCAATAATGGATTTGGAGATATTTGAAGACACTTTACAGCCTTTCACCTCTATGGAAAGGAAATGTGAAAATTCTAATATAACCTTACACATTACTTTAACTAGTTGTGGGGTTAAGAGATCCCATGGCTGGGATCCTCTGGTTTATAACAAAATAAATCCTGGACTTTAAGAGGCTCTTCATCATCCTTGCATTTTCTGGTGCACTTCATCAAAATGAGTAACAAAGGAAGGAGTAGTTCAAGCTTTAGGTACAAAAATCAGAACATGGAACTCCTAGGCTAGAAGAGAGTCAAATTAACTCTGCACTCTTAAGTCAAGCCTGACCAGTTCTTCCTCCAGAATTACCACTGTCACGAGATGTGGGAAAGAAAAGGTTAGAGGGAGAAAATACATTTCTGCTCCACCATAGAGAAAGCTTTCCCTCTAGCAATGTAAACACCTGTTCTTAGTTCAAATCATCAGCACCAATGCTCTATGGCTACATTGCATCCACCCTGCAAAATCTTCCAAGAAGGGTACTTCCCAGCTTCCTCCCTAAAGGAGGTTTTCCTAGAAATGGCTTCTTGGAAACTATGAAATGTCTGACTTCTCAATCAGTTATCTGTATGCTAAATCTGCACAACTTGGCACATATTAGCACACATTAACCCCCTTGATTTGGAAATAGAGTGTTGAGTTTTAACTTTTAGTATAGGTTTTAAGCTAAGTTAGAGCTTCATGTAGGGTTTTTTTTTCTCTTTTCTTTTCTCCTCTTGCCTAGGTAATTATAAGGTTGGAATGAAAAGCACAGTCACAAAGCAAGAGACAGTGAGACAGGGAGAAGGAGATAGCAGGAGGGCACTCGACTTCTTGGCGTCTCATAAAATCAAACAAGTTTGTGGTTA
>WEIV01031088.1:0-16803 GCA_013390005.1 Calyptomena viridis
GGAAAGTAAGCTGAGTGTGAGCACAAACCCTCACACCTGGCGCTGAGCCTGCACTGTCAAGCTGGTCTTTGTTCCTGGCACTGCTCCCCCAGACTATTCCCGCGACCCAGTGCCGCTGCATCTTCCAATGGGAAGCTCCTTCCCAGCTAGGTCTGGATTTGGCCCCTATCACTCAGTTCATTTGTACAGAGCTGTCTGTCAAGTCACATCGCTTTGCTGCAATCTGAAACACCCTCCGAACAGCTGCCACTATCAATTACTCTCCCAGACAGCCCTGACTATCAGGAAGAGAACTGGAGCGAGCACTTGCCAGTTTTAATAAACTGTGTTGCCCAAGTCATTTAACCTGCTAGATTGCTGTATGCTGGGGCTGTAACAAGCCTTCAGCTTTTCAACCTAGAAGAAAGCAACATTGGCAAAAAGCTGTCAGCTTGGTTCTCAGAATTAACTTCCAAGGGTGTCTTCCCCCACCCTCCCTTCCAAAGCGCCCAAGTTTAAAAGTGAAGTATTTTCAAGTCATTTTCATAATGTCATGACATGGAAAGCACCACACATTTTTAACAGAGCCAGCAGTTCCCCAGAGCTCCCAGGCTGACGTGTTCCACAGTTTTCATGTTAGGAACACACTTGAGCAGAGAGAGCTCCTCTCTCCTTTACAATCACAGGGACAAGTCCCAAGGGCACTCCCCAGTGCTGGCTTTGGCCATGTATCTGTCACCAGTCCCCCCAGCATTGCAGATGCACCCAAGGGCTTTGTACTCGCCACTCTCAGTATGGTTACAATTTCTCCTCCAATCAAAACCTCAAACATGGCAAATTTACATTTCTTTTGGGATCCATAGGAAAGAGTTTCTAAAGAAACATTTATTTAAAATCAAAACGCTTCCGTCCAGATCAGTGTCTTCAGTTTGTGGTTCATATATATATATACCAAGATGTCTGTAAATGTTAATCAAAAAGAAAAGGCCTACGATCATTAGGATTAAACTGACACAGAAATTTGCATGTCCACCAGAAAGCTTACTGGACTCTGCAAATCAAAAAGAAGATTCAAACCCACTACACTAAATGTTTTTCTCAGCCAGCTCTGGAGATAAGAGCCTTTGTTGTGAAATCTTGTAGTACAGAAAGGTTTCACCGCCTCCCGCAGAAACAGAGCGACAGCATTAAGACCTATGGACTTGATGCTGATTTGCTGCTTTATGGTTCTTTAATGGGATGTTTTATTCCTAGAGATTTGGGAGCTTTGCATGCTCTATCGAGGCATGTTAGCTGTAAGCATGCGTGATGACACACCAAAGCTGCAGGAGCTGAATGAAAATGGGTGCCAAATACAAGGATTGAGGCCATAGTATAAAAAAGGAGGATCACCATTCAAATCCCCCCAAAGTAAGTCACACTGCATTTTTCTAGCAATACTGCTTCTGGCAATGTCTCAATGCAAAGCTGAAACTGGATTTGCAGCTAAAGCACCTACTGTGGATGCTGGCGTTGCAATGAGATTGAAAGTTTCATACAGGCTTTTTAATCTAGGGCTCCAATGGTGGATCAAATGGGTTAAATATCTTCTGTACAGCTCCTAAGCAGATGCTGAATGCCTACAAACCAGTGATGTAGGAGCCACCCTATTTCCCTGGCCAGAAAACACTACTAAAGCTTCTTGTAGTTATTTACTAAAGGTGTCTTGCTTTGTTCTGTTTTGTTTGGTTTTTTTTTAATATGTGATGGCATATTGTGCACTTGATCTGAGTGAGAGACATGAAACAAGATAAATAAGTTATTTAGAAAGACACCCCCCCAACATGAAAGCAAGCAAGCACACATCTCAACTACAGATGGAAGCTTTTAAACAGACAGAATGCTATATACCTAGGAATCTTATTATTTTAATTAGGCAAACAAGGGCAAATAATAAACCATGAACTACTACATTACAGGAGAAAATGTACTACTTTTGCTGTTTGAAATCCATATTGATTCCCATCTAGCCTGCGAGTGAGTTATTAATCACTCCAATTAAATCATGGACACAGGTCTTTATGCTGAAATTGAACCCCCAACAATAGATCAATAACTCAAACCTCCAAGAGCAATTACTGCTCAGCATAATAGAGCAGCCTGTTACAGAGAGCTCCATGAAGACCACAATTCTCTCTGTCATACCCTTCACAGGCAGTGCAAACAAACTGGGAAAAGAAAGATTTTATAACTATTATTTTCAAAATAAACAGACATCTGCTTAGAGTTACCTAATCTCCCTCGCATCACAGAGGCAGATCTCCCAAGGTCACACTGGAGACACGATTACATTTTTTCACAATTTGTTATTCTAGCAAAGCCCTGATAAGATTGAACTATTGAAGTTCACACTCAGGTTTAATTTCAAGAGGTTAAATGCCAAATCCTTTTCTTATTGCTACAAGGAAGGGATCTGCCAGGCTGCATAATACCCTGTGTGGGCTAAGACAACAATTTTGTTTCATCTGCACAGTCTTACAAAGGTTTTGATATTTTTTTTTAAATGACATCAGAGAACTCCAAACTCCCAAAGAATGATTCAAAGTAAAATCATAAATTGAGACTATTCTGGAGNCCACTGTTGGATATGTTCAAACAGCCGTGGACAAGGCTCAGCTCATATGGAAAAATGATGCTGGATCAGGCCACACAAGAACAGAAGCAGGTAGAGGGGCAGCATTGCTGCTGGGGTCTCACCATGGCTTCCCACCGCCAGACACATAGGTAGCTTTTACAAAAGGGATGGAGGGAAATTATCTCTTCCTTGCTTCAGCAGAGGAAACAACATTTTTCTTCCTCACTAAAGGTCAGAGTTTGTTACTGAAGTCTGAAAGACCAAATCCTGTTGTGATCTCCTGTCTGGAATGTGGTAAGTGCTTACTCCTGTGAACTACATATCAGCTCAAAATTCAACATCTAAGAGAGCTCGCTTCTGGTCTCTAGATGACCACATGCATCAAATTCTGTGCTCCTGGTTGGCTTTCTCAATATCTTTACTGGAAATACAGAAGCACATGAGAGACCCTTTAACATACATCCAAATTCATCCCCTGGACAGACGCATATGGATTCAAACTGGCTTTCTGTGGCAGAGGACAACCCTATGGTAACCAACATTTTAAAGGGAAAGAAACCTCGTTCATTTTCACCCCTTCCTAAGTCTGTAGATAAGGACATGAAAAATCACATCTCTCCGCTTAAACCAACAAGTCAGCACTACTGAGAGCAGAGAATTACTTTAACAGTCTGTGGGATCCCTTTCTCCAGAACTCAAAGGCCAACCTGCTCATGTTCTGCCAGGCCTGAACTGACATCATTCAAAACCACCAAGCTTCAGTGCTGTACAATAAAGTGTTCCAGATGTGCTTGAAACCAGCTGTGACAGACCTGGCCCCCTCAGTTCCAGCAGGAAAGGCCATCACACTTTGGCTAATGTTAGCAAGAGTGAAGAACGTTTCAACCAGAGGCTACTACAGGTTCTGCTAGAGGCAGATCCTGTTTCATGGAAATATGGTGTGCATCAAGCTGTGGAGCCCAGGGAGGCACTAACGTCTTCTACAGGACCAGGCAGGAGGGATATGCAGGGAACGTGCTGCAGAGTCAACCTGTGGCTCTGGCATAGAGGACTGAAGATGCCACGGAAGAAAACTCACTTGTAGATCTGTGCTAAAGCTAAAGAGCCACAAACCCTGTCTATTCCCCACACACTTTGTGCCTACCAGACCCACTGTTTCAGCACATTGTACTTTGTTTAGGAGGCTCTGTGCTAAATTCTGCCATTTAAATTTTCAGGGATAAAGAAGACAGTGGTAATAATTTCCAATGGATTTCAGTCTGCAGCGGTCCTTGTCAGATGTCAGACTGCAGAAGACCTACTGTGTGCAACGTGTGCAATCAGTATATGAAGTGCCAAAGCTGCTTTTCTGGCCCAGGGAAGTCAGAACTGAAAGACACAAAAGGGTGGCAAACAGATCTGTTTAAAAATGGTCTCAATAACTTGACTAAGGTCCATTCCTGATGTTATGGCTGGAGTTGTGAGAATGTAAAGTTCTGCTGCAAGGTGACATAGTCTCTGCCAAACAGGAACTGAAAGGAATGACTGACCATGCACAAATTAGTAAAATCCCATCTTGTTTATTTATGTCCAGCCCTCACAGTTCAGTAACTGCTGTCACATTAGTGCTAATATGCTTATAATTTGTGAAAACAACACTTGAGATTGAGTGCTTGTCAAGTGGGGCCACCGCTTTCCAACCAGCAGCTTCTCATACCCTGCAGTCTCCCTGGGAATGCCCTCCCTCTGCATTCCCAGATGCAAGGAGGCATCTTCCAGGCAGATCTCTCCCCTGGATTTAATATCAGCACATTACTACTCTAAACCAACATGTTTAGCTGTCACCAAATTGCCTTCATTTTGCTAGCAGTTGTGCAGCAGCACCTCCTTCTAGTAACTTGGTTGAGAATGTAGAGTCAAGATTAAGAGAAATTTTAAGAATTTTCCTGAAAGCTCAGGAGCACCTTTTTACATGGTCAAAATCCAGTCCCAGAGCTGCTGGAATGGCATCTTAAGAAAAAATTGAGATATTGAAATTAACAGACTGAATACATTCAACAACATTTCTAGTTGCATCATGGATAATTAAAATATTTAAGGGACAAGCTGCAAGTTGTTAATCAGGGAACATTTACTTGAATGGTGTGTGCCCTTTGGATTTGGTCCCTATGGCAACCAAATATTCACTCCAAAAGGATGCGCTGGAAGAAGCATGTCAGGAGCTGCCTCAACATTTTAATTCACAGAGTGAGCAATGAATAAATACAGCTACTGACAGCACAGCACAGGAAAAAAAGGTTCAAAAACAGCATCAGGAAGTCACAGATGGCCTTTTGCTTTTTAAAACTGAAAAAGTTCATTCTTCCTTTAAACACACCCACTATAAAGATCAAGAAAACTGGACTGTGTTGCACATGAATCACATGTGTTAGCTACTCATAACAAAAGTCCTACAAGAGAGGAGCTTTCCTTCACTTCAGTTCTCAAGCCTTGATTTTTTTGTGATTTTGTTTCCACTGCCCATATTGGAAGATTTTGCACCTTCAGAAAAATCTTTTCTGTCTCACCTGGTTCAATGAGAATCACACTTTGAGAATACAACAGTGTGTGAAGGACAGCTTTGCAAGATGTTCAAGCAAAAAAATGTGAGGGGTGATTGGATTTTTCTTCTCAACAGGAAGAGTGGTTTGGTATGGAATAAGGAAACAAAAGAACACTTCATTGCATTGCAGAAGGCAAGCTCCTTCAGCATGATCTCAGTGTGTGAAGTGCAGCTGCAAAGCTCCTTCCAGCTTTCTCCTTTGATGAAGTGTGAATTCTTCAATGGGCAGTAGAAATTTTGGAAATACTTTAACAACGGATAGGCTGGACGATAATGTACCATCTTGGCATCTAATAAGACCTAACAGAGGAGCACTGTGTTGTGCATTGCAATGGAATCACATCCTACTATTGGAAAGGTACTCTTGAACCTCTTTTTGTGTGAGGGGGGAGAGTGCAAGGCTGCATGGATTGCTGTGATTGCCAGCCGGAATGTGCAAAAAGCCTGAAACAGTAACTCAGGAGTTGCAAACCCAAACGCTTGCTCTACACTCCTCTTCCCACTGACTCCCTGGAGTCCCTTTACATCCACTGCAGTGGCCCTGCAATGATCATCAGGCATAAGCACAACAGTTTCTACAAGGCTGCTGCAGGTTGTCAAGGCCATGGAAGACCTTTGTGATTCGGACACACGAGACTCCTCACTGTAGTGAGGGACAGTCACTCAGGAGAGTATTCTCTGCCCTATTGACTGATGTATTTGGCTTTCTTGGTGCCAGGGCTTCGTGAGGAGCCCAAACAACACATGGCTCTGTCCCCTCCCACTTCCCAGGCAGAGCCATAATTCTCACAATTCCCATGTTACCCTCTGAGCTGGAATTGAACAGGCGCCACCACAGAACTAACCTCCATCTTGGGCAACAAACAAGTACAGGCTTAGACAGGAATGGTTTCATACGAAACTGCTGTACACTTTTATTTCAGTATTGGGTGAAAGAAAAGAGACAAGTATATGGGCTTAGCCTGCAGGTATTTTTCCAAGACAGTAATTGCTGCATAATTCATATTCTTGTTTTCACATGTTTGCCATGTGTACCAACAATTCCACTGAATTAATTCTAAATTTTTCCCTTAAGTCCTCTTCATGTTACAGTTTTTCCAAATTGCAGAAAGAAAAACAAGCCAAAGTCCAGCTCTAAGCAGCAACTCAGGCTTGGCAAATTCTTGTAATCCCAGATTCTTGCACATTAGGAGAAGAAAGTGGTGTCCAATCTAATTCTTTAGAGTTTCCACTCCCCATTAACACAGCAGACAATATCTTTCACTCATTAGATCTCTACTTCTCTGCAAGCAGTTCTTTGTGAAGTCAGAACTGAGCCTTTGTATGTCTACCCAAAGCCACCTGCTCCCCACCAACTCCAGATTCCACAGGTTGGAGGAGTGTTGCCCTCTGCATGAGGGAAGGCTCAGAAATAATAAATATTTGCAACTGATAGGAAATCTCAGCACAGTAAGAAGCAATTTATAGCATCCACACTGAAGAGGCTCACAGAGAAATGGTAGTGATGATGCAGGTCCTCAACTAAGCCCCGCAGCAATGGTTTGAAGCACCTTTGCTCACATTAACTGGAAATTACATCCTGGACCCTTGTAAAGAGGAGAAATGCATTTTTTCTAAAGGACCCCAAATGGTTACTCAATCCAACAATTGCAAATGAAATGCCTCATCTCTCAAGGGGGACAATCTGAATTCTGGTGCCACTGGTTTTGAGGACACAATGTGGTTTTGTTTTTGAGGACAACACTTGAAATTGCCAGTGGTTAGTTTCAGGAAACCACCTCCTCCCACATTAATATATTCATTTTCAAGATCTATCACATATGTTGCGTGCAAACTGGCTAAGAGTTGATTCAACTCTGACAGCATGACAGGCTGTAGCCCAAATATCTGAAAGTAATAAAATCCACACCACGCTTCTGATTCCTCACCCTAACAGTGAAATGACCTATATTTGCTTTGCACGGTCAATAGCGGGAAACCTACACAAATAAGTAACCACAACTACACACAAAACAAAGGGGCATCAATTTCTAACACGTCTCCATTTTAGCTTTCTCCTCCCTGGCTTGAAGTAAGGATGATAATCCTTAGTCTAGCATTTCCTCTATCCATTAATTTTCTCCTGTAACAAGGAAGGAAATGGTAAACTCTGGTCACCTCTCAGATGCGACTGTAACAGGATCCCAGATGAAGCTGGAAGACCAAAGATCCTTACACCACAGCAACACAGGACTGGGACACTTCATTGTGGAAGAGAGGAAGCGTGTCTGGCTGGGCTGCCCCAGGCCATCCTTATGCTTCTGCCCACCCTTCTTACCTTCCTGGCCATATCTGTTTTGGTTTTCTTGGGTACCTAAGGCAGTAGCATCTCTTCATTTTACAGAGGCATGTGCTTGTTCCCAGAAGCCAGGAAACAGTAGCACTGGTCCATTCTGGGGTTGTGGACCTCACAACGGGATTATCACAACAAAAACACACGCAATAACATTTTTGTTACAGATTATGCTCATGGCCAGTGGCAATGACTGGGCTATCACACCCTACCTGGTGGTCAGTCCACAAACAAAAATTAGGCCAGGAGGGACAGAGCATCCATTATTTTATATATAGAGATGGGAAGCAAGGAAAATTATGGAATAACCTCTTGCAGACAGTAGATGTTACTGTGTTTTTAAAAGGGTTCTCCCCGTCCCCTTGTTTTGCAGGCAAGCTAGCTCTGAGCTGGGCTGCACCCACAGAGCTCTCAGCCTGCTGGAAGCTTGGAGTACCTGCTCTGAATGAGGATGTTTCTTCCCATTAATTTGTTAAAAACAAAGCCAGATTCCCTTTATGCTGGGTGCTGCATGTTTCTGGAAAATCCTGGTCTCTTATAAGACAACCAAGAGTGGCAGGAAGGAAGAAAGAATATTCCCCATCATGAAAGGAGGAAAGAGGCACTGAAGGAGCAGTCAGCCTCTCCTATGCCACACCATGTCTCTGGGGACTAAGCTTTGCTGCATCCACAAGATAAATCCACCTTCTCCCCTTGTTCCCACAGCAGCACAGAACAACTCCGCAGTTAGCAGTGCTGGATGCTGGTAAAGGTCTCCATATTCTTCCCTGTGTAAGGCATTTCCCTCCCCTTCATTTTATAAATTACCAGAACAGACGTTTAAATGTTCATGAGTAATCTGAACAGAGTATTCATGCCTTGGGCATTTTCATGCTCTACAAGAAGAGAAACAAAAGGGCCTCATTTAATACCTCCCTACAGCATTCCTTGTTCCTGATCTTCCCTTGTGAATCTCCAAAGGCAAACTCTCAGTGGTTCAAGGCTCCTGCAATACCCCATCCCTCCCTTCTCAGTTTTTTAAGATGAGCTTCTAAAGCAAACCTCACTAGCTGACTGGAACAGGTGGTAGGAATCCTTCAAAGGAGAGAAAAATAATTTGTAACTAATAAAAAGAGAAGAAAAGTCTGATTCCTGTGGTTTTACTAAGCACGCATGGGAGTCATTTGGATGGCAGGCACATCTGCTGATTATGTGCTTTGGTGGCCCCCCTGGTACTCCACCTCAGGAGCTGCAGGACAGGGAGGATGAACAGCCTCTCTGTACCTGCACCCACCATGCTCCTGGGAATGCCAAGGAACTGGGTAGCTCTGCCTGCTTTATGCTAGATTTTAGGAGCACTGTATGAGTTCCACAGCCTGATGGACCAGACTAAGGGCTGATCCTGTGGTCTGCCCTGGATTTTGAGATCTAGCTTTACAAAACCAGCAAAAGCTTCTATCCTTTCTAATATAAAGAAACCATCCACCATTTGAACAAAGTTTTGTGCTAGATCAAAAAGACAGACCTGCAAAACTGTCACTAGGGCTTTGCAAAACCGTCTCCTATAGTAACTTTCTGAATCGCTGCCTCAGACAGAAACATCACAATATACTGAAATGAACAATATACCTTAACCTCTTGCCTTATACTTGACAAGTAAGGAAGCCTGACTTGGGAAGGAACCCCAGGGCACGGCTGGCGAAGGCTGGGCTTGCTCTGTGGTGCTTGGATACAGCAGTTCTCCTGGAAAGAACTGCAGCCCCGGGACAGCAGCTTGCTCCCCACCTCCCCACTCCAGCCCTGCCATCCACCTTTCTTCTTCCCTTATTGTCAAAACTGATGAAGGGAGAGGCGACAAGCTGGAAAGGCATGGCCAAGACTCGAGATCGAGAATTCAAACCACCCCTGCTGTGCTCCAAAGTGCTGTTATGGCTGCTCCCTGTGTGCAGGGAATTAGGATATGGTCTCCAATCCAACTACAGGCAAAGGAGGCAGAGGAATAGATGTGTTTTCTGCAGAGATCTCAGGTACTGCTCCTTTCCTGCATTTGCTGGCAAGGTACAGGAACATCCATGACCAAGAGCAAACACTGGAATCCAAGTTTATCTGAATGTGATCTAAGGAACGTTTTCCTATGATGTGGCCAATGCAGTCATTTGTTCAAGAGTTAAAAGGAAGGGATATTTCTTCCTATGGAGGAGGATCAGGAAATGTTAAACCTGGACTACGACTTAGATCTTCCTCCTTTCTTATACGGGTTTCTCTCCACAAAGAGGGGGTGGCAGTGGGCTTGAATATTCTCCAAATGTGATCTCCCTTTCTTCCACAAGACATTTATGAAGAAAAAGGTCTGAAGTCCCTGCAGTCTTCTATAGATATGCCACATTCTGAAGCTCTGGGCTTCTCCCCATGTTCACAACCTGCATGTTCACAACCTGCACTGGTCATGTACCCACCCCATCCCATTCACAGAAGCTGGTCATGTCTGCACGTATGCTTTTCAGCAGACAGTCCCATAGCAGTGCCAGAAAGTCTATTTAGTTTGTAAGCCTACAAAACCTAATACACACCTTTACACAGTCTTGGACAGCACTGCAGTATTCACATCTCTTCCACAGAACCACAGAAACATTTATCACTCTATGATCATGCTCTACTTGTCACATACCAGCACTGGCGTCCTGGAGAGAACTGTATCACAAACTAGTGCCCACCTCAAGTACCTTTGGGGTATTCAGTATGTGGTTGCTGCACTGAACTGGTTTCTGACCAGAAAAGAGAACACTTTCTTCAATCACCTCATAGAAATGTTTTTTTATGGCCAAACTTCAGAAATATTCACCATTCGATATTGAAGTTGGTTTTTCTAAGAGCTAAGGATCATAAAGTAGCCACGTGTTTAAACAAGTGGTCATTATCCTCCAGCTTCAGGGTTCAGTGCAAGCTTCTAAGCAACAAGCAATTTGAAAAGAGAGCTGTTAAAGCACTAACAGTAATTTAGAATAGTTTAAGTTTCTGTTTTACTGATTTTTCTGGCTGAGATTCATAGGCTATCAGATTAGCATCTGAGTATCTTGTTGAGGGGAGTAAAGTCAATAATCTAACAGGTCCCTTTCACTTCTCTTTACTGCTGCAATTGTGTGACTTCACCAATATTGGGGCCTGAAGGCAAAGGACACACGGACAATGCCCTACAGCAGATGCCAAGCCCCTGTTTTGTGTGTCATTCAGCACAGTCCAGATGAGATTTGAAACACAGCAATCAGAAGAAACTGTTTCTACTCAAGATGCCATAATACCAAAGGTTTAACACTAACTTACAGGTTCCCAACACAAATATAGGAAGGGAAATTTTTCAAAGGCATGAAGTCAGCAACAGATTGAGAGTTTGACCCAAACCTTTAAAAGCTTTGTAACCACACAGTTCATCAGTACCATAACCTGGAAGCTTTTAAGGACCAACAAAAATAGCAAATAACAACATTTGTTATTTAAATAGATGTGCTCTATTAATTCTTTGCAGAGAAATCTGCATTACCCAGTACCAACCTCCTCAGTCTCTCCAGCTTCATTTACCCAATGTGGTATGGAGACAAGCTCCTCCACACCCTTCCTTCCTCTCCCTCTCCTCCACCTCTGGAGAGCACATAATTTTCAGCACTGGTTTGTGCTGCCCTCAGTGCTCCATGTTGCCAAACTGGTCAAACCCACAGATGGAAGAAAAGATGCCTTTCCAAGCCCACCTCTGGAAAGATGCAGATGTAGTAGGAAAAGCCCAGCAAACTTGCCTTGTTCCCTTTGAAACCCAAGAAGAAGAGATAAGCAGCACATTTGAATTTAATTACAGCAAAACCTACTGCATTGTTCTCTCCTCCCCCTCCTTTTCCCCTGATCCCCTCATCACAGAGCTTTCACTGGAATCTCTGTGGCGTGTATATTTTCCTAAAGTTGCCAGGGCCAAAACGGTACAGCTGAGACATTCACAGAAGTCAAAGAAAGTGCAGGCCCAGGCTAGTGCACAGGGGTACAATAGTTCCTTAAGAGCGAGCGTCTCCTCCGCTGCCACCCCCTCCTCCCAAACCTTCCGTCTCTAATGAACCTTTGGTGTCTGTCCACAAAAAACAAACATCAATCAGGCAACAGGCTGTTCCTTTTCCCCTGTTGCTAGTCTGAAATAACAGTCATCCCCCGCTGGGCTGGGAACGCCACTTCCCTCTCCAGCACACATACGGGATAATAAGGGGGAGGCGAAGGAGGGAGGCAAACCCGCTCAGAGGTGCCAGAATACACAGCGAGCTGTGCCTTTCAGAGCCAGAGAAAACTTGGGAACACAACAGCTTTTGATTCCTCCTGCCCCACTGGGTACGTTAATTATTTAATAGTTGGCTTGTGAATTAGTGGTGGTGGTAGGAACTGGGTGGAAGGGAAATCAGGCTTTTCCTCCCTGCTCCCAGTCCCCTCCTTGTGCTGACAGAATAGTGAGTGCACACACACATGTACGTGTGTGTGTGTGTGTGTGTGTGTGAGGCTTTGGGCATGCCTGGTCCCTACTCTGAGCTGTGTCCTCTCCTCCCACCCACACAAGACCGTCCTTGTTGGCCTGTGACCACAGTGGCCATAGACAGAATGGGACAGCATCTGGACTGAATGAATTATGGGGCAAAGAAATGCACCCTGTCTCCTCTCCCTTTGGAGGCAGATATTTTTCATGTATTATGCTTGGGGGAAGGGCACTCTGGAGTTTATACTGGATTTCGACAGAGTTGGAAATGGAACTGCAAATCAAATAGAGATCAGCTTATGATTTGCAACCAGAGCTTTCTAGGTGTCTGAAGCAACACTTTGGAAGGAGCGTAGGGAAAAGGAGAATGTAACTACATCTCATTTGGATGGAGAGGACTCACAGATGTTAGGAATATTTTTGATCAACAGCTTTCCTGGCACTGAGTGTGGTGGAATCCACAACCTTGACGGCTAGCTGAGTAAGAAAGTGCTGGCAAGCTCCTGACTGCATGCAGGCAATTTGCAATGCTGCCAGTCAATATTTCAGTGAAAACAAAATTGCAGGGATCATATTAAAAGAGAGGAAAACAGAAAATAAAACAAAACAAAACCCAGCCTTCCCTTTTAAGAGAAACTCTTATACAACCTGATGGGAAAGACCCTTCCAAAATGCACTCTTTGTTTGTTTAAAATTAACACACTGTGATGGGAGCCCTGCCGTGAGCATGCAAAGGAAAGCCTGCCAGCAGCAACAGAAGCAGACACAGCAAGAAGTGGCTTTACACAGGGACACCTGGGTGGCATGTTTAGTTCAGGCCTGCAGGAAATGATGCAGAAAGATGTTTATAGTTGTGTCCATTTGGTGGAGGAAATGTATGCAGCAGGCACAGGTCTGAGCCAAAAACCTGGATCTAGTCCTCTACAATATTTGAGGCAGGGGGAAGAGTGACAGGAAGAAAGGAGAGAGCTCTTGTGGCAGTATTTTCAAATGCTGGGTTTGGATGTAGCCATGCTGGCCTATGCTTAGTCTAAAGCACTGGTATCACTGGGGAGACTGCAAGCAGTGTAGACCAGGCAGTATTTCTCCCTGGACCAGCCTTAACATGACTGACACAGGCTCTTGGGGGCATTCAAACTCCTGGTACAGGTCACAAAACCATTTGGAGTATCTTTGGAGTATCCCTGAATTATTCTCACCTGCATGGCTGGCAAAAGGGTGCTCTGCTGCTCACAACTGCTAAGTCAGGCCCTTTTCTGCCCTGGTCTCAGGACTAAGCTCAGCTGACTGTGTTGCCAGTCAGTGGGGAGTCCTCAGATGTCTGCTGAAGGCTGCTTTACAGCATGTATTGCTAGAATGGCATGAACAGTCCAGAGACCGGCCTGTAATAACAAAAGCATTTCAGGCCAAAAGGTACATTATGCTCAGAGAAGTCTTTTGTTGATCCAATGAAAAATATAAAATAATGACACATTCATTATTGTAAAAATATTCAATGCTCACACTGTAAATTTCTTCCTCCAGTGATTAAGCCTGTATTAAATCAGGTTGTCTCTGCAGAGCTTGCACTGTGCCCACTCTCCTGTGCCCAGAGAAGGCCAGCCATGTAGGAAAGCAGCTGGCTGTGGACAGCTTAGCTGTTTGGAAGCCAAATCACATAGTACTGACAAAATGAAAATGTTAGCTGCTTCAGCCAACAAGGCTGGCCCTTTTCTGCCACCCTGATTTCCTTGCTTCCCAGGGAGGAGGCTCTGGCTTTGCTTCTGCAGTTTAACATTCACAAGGCAATGCAGCTTGAGGTGGGTTTGCAAGCTTTGATGTGAACTTTGACAATGCTGCCTGGTTCTACACCTCCCAAGATGTCAGAAGGACACGGACTCGCAGGACTGAAGGGACGAACTCTTTTGTCTCAGGTTTTGCACAAGGCAGGGAGCATTCAGGAGACAGATCTCTCCCAAAACTGTATCGTCAATAAATACAGAAATACAGAACAAACTCAGTAGACACCAGCAGCACTTGCAGGTTCATAGATGTCTGCTTGTTACCAAACCTCACTCCAGCTGAGACTTAAATAGCCTGCTTTATGCACAACAGGAGAGGGAGTGGAATTGAAGGAAACTGGCAATTACACATTTTGTTTCCCTCCCAGCTCATTCACTGTTCATCAGGTGGCTCTGCACTCACATAGGAAGGGTGCTTGTGAGCACTAAGTTAAGCACAAAGCCAGCTTGATACTTTCCTTCCACTGGGAGGAAGTTTCCATGTGCTTTTCTGGATGCAGTGGAAGAGCACAGTGAACACATTCTTTTATATAATTTTGAAAGCACCATGCGTGCCTGAGACACGGGGACTTCCAGGCTGCACTGTCTCTCTTTTCCAAGGCTGCAACCTCTCCTGAACACGATTGTTCTCAGAGCCTTAAGTGCAACACCACATCAGGATGTATCTGCAGAGATGTATCTATAATCATCTTCTTCCTTGCCTTTTAAAACAAACTTTTCCTTTCTAAAATCTCCACCCAAACTCCAGTGGTAGGTGGCAGAACAGTGCTTGATGACATATTTGGGTGCAATCAGGCTTTCCCAGCTTTGCTGCTCACCTTGCTGATACCTTTCAAGAATGTATCTTCAACAGGGCAAAATGTTAATGTCCATTTCATTGGAGAGAAATCTGGAAGTCTGACTATTCCCTTATGGAAAAGCCTTTAAGAATTTATTAGTGATGAAACCAGTATGTTTCTTCAGCAACTTAATAGGGTTCCATAAAATTTCTTCAATAACTTTTAAAATTTAATGGTGAGCGAGAACCTTTCCACAGGCTTTTTGAACTGTCCGACAGAATCCCAGAGTGGGGATATAATTCTGCAATAAATTTTGTAGGATGGTTAAAAAAATATAAAAAGATTTTAATTTCCTATTACCTCCTGTAAGTTTTTGCCATCAATTCAAAGCAAATACCCAAACTAAAAGAACCGTAGTCACTTTTCTGTCCCAGTGATTTACAAGAAAATATTTACTGTTTGGGGGAAAAAAACCAACAAACTAGAACAAACATCCTTTTCAGAAACACAGACATGCAAACATAAACACTCTGCCAAGTCCTGCTCTTATACATTGGTGTAAACCCAAATAAATATGGGGAAGTCAATGGAGTCAGTATGGCTTTTCCTGGCCGAACAGAGCCCAGGAGCTGGGGCTGAGCACACAGAGCAGCAGAGATGGAAGGAAAGCCTCATGCTGAGAGTCTCTGGGCAGCTCTGCAGCAACATTAACAGGCTCCACAGGGAATGTGTTCAGCCCTTGTTAGCAGGAAGGATGGCCAGCGAAGCACGGAGGTGAGGGAAGCAGTGAGCACATGCATGACTAGCACGGTTATTAAAGAAGAAAACGGCAGGAACCCCATGGCTGAAAGCAAGCCCCAAACCCGGCCTCCCTCCTCCTCTCCCATGGGACAGGAACAGAGAGCTCCATCACTTACAGCACTGATTTCAAATGAAGCTAATATAAAGAGAAAAACCAAACCAGAAACATAGGATGAACTGCTACAAGTTGATTGGGACAGTAGGGTCCTCTCATCAGCCCTGACCCTGTCCCGGGAGGAAGGCCTTGTCTTGGGAGGGGCTGTGAGAGGAATGGGAGAAGCAGCTACATGCTGACAGCATCCTTTTTTTCCTGAAGTCTCTCACTGGGATCTACGGACTTCACCAGCATTGCACACAAAAGAGTAACCAGATCCATTTGCAATTAAACAGCACACCCTAGTCTCATCGATCACTCCCATTGATTGCCCAGAAGGAAACACAAGCTGACCTGGGGTCAGATCCAGCTCCCCCCATAGTGGCACCCGCACTCGGCTCCACCTTGTCAAATCCCTTGTTGATGGTCAGGCTGCCTGTTTTATGCCCATGACCTGCACTGTGTGTGGGGAAGCTCTGTCTGCCCGAGTCCCCGGTGGGCTATTACACAGCACAGGACAGCTGCCCATGGGCAACCTGTCAAACTGCTCCACCGACACAGAACACAGGGCTGAGGGTGGAGGGCAGCTCGGAAAGGAGCATTGGCAGAGCTGGAAAACTCAGCAGAAGCCTGTGGCACACCATCTCCAGCACAGCACAGCATGCTCAGACCTGTACTAGACACCCAGACACCTCCCCCCACTCTGCACTGCAGTGCTCATCAATATGAAGAGGGAATCATGTTTATACCCAGCGTTTAATTTTCTAAGAAATTGAAGCTTTACAAAATCTTTCATGAATAAAACATGTCTCTGAGGTATTTTAAAAGCAGAACTGAGAAGACCCAACAGTTTTGTGGGGGTTGCAACTGCTGCTCTTAACATCACCGCCCTACAGCATCCTTCTGGTGCTGAGATACAACCAGCATCCTGCAACCAGGGACCACAGCTGGAGATAGCACTGAGACTTACCCGTTGGCTTTTGCTACTCAAGAAAAAAAGAAAGCAAACGATAAACAAGGAGTAAAAAGATGGTATCTTTAAAACGTCCTTTAAAAGCCTAAGCAATGTAAACTACTGTACGCGCTTGGAAGGAATTTCCATTTTTTCCTTCTGATTTACAGTTTGATGGTCCTTTTATCTACTTGCACATGAACTGAGAAAAGCTAGAATGTGCCTACTCAATCAATATGAGTTTGTGCTGGCCCATTCAGGATATATAATATTTTGCTTTTATAGTTTATTTTAAATAAAAAGTATAATTAAAGAAAATAAACCACCTACTTCATAACATTTATACAACGAAGACTTTATTTATTTTATTTACATTTTGGAGGGCAAGGCACAGCATGAAATTAGCTTTT